>VYXD01012026.1:1620276-1685199 GCA_013397195.1 Hylia prasina | reverse complement strand
TTTTTTCTTTTTTCTTTTCTTTTTCTTTTTCTTCTTTTTCTTTTTCGTTTTTTTAGTTTCACTTTAGCTTTTTGTATTTAGTATGCCCCAGAGTGATAACCGCAGGATTGGACTTGACTCATAACATAAATGTCATGAAACAGCAAACCTTTAACAAAGCCCCTGGTATCACTGGACATCTGGCTGTGTTTGGGAAGGGTCAGGCTGCTAAGAGATGTGCACCACAGAGCAACAGGGCACTGTGTTACACGTTCAGTTGGACACTGGCAGCAACGAGGGAAGGGTTTGGGTTGGCTAAATTTCACAAACATTAAATATATTTTGAGAAAATCACGAAGTGGGTTATCATTGAAAGATGCAACTGGGAAATGTTTCAGTATCCTGAATTCATTTTATTTTCACTCAACCTACCCATGGATTTATGCTAGACACAACCAAAAATAATCAAGAAAGACCAGATGAATAACAAGGTGACGACCTTTCCAGACAATACACAGTGGTTTAGGATAGGGCAAAAAGAACTTAAATAAAGCACCCTTAGTTTTAAGTGTATATGAGGAGATCTCTTTCAGTTATTGCAATATAGACAAAAAACCCTTGGAAATATTGCAGATAATTTTCAGATACATAGAAGAATTCAGAATTTCAGAAGAATTATAAAGGTAAGTAACACGTTAAATATGATGACAAAAACAGTAAAGGAATATATAATATCACTATTTAAATTCATGAACCCGTGTCATATACTACTACCAGAAATAGTTCTGGTTGGTCAAACTCAAGAAGAGATACAGAAAAATCAAGAAAAAAATATCCAAAACATGCAAACACCCACCTTGAAATAAAAACTGTAAGACATTCACAGTAGTTTGGCACTCTTTGGCTTGGAAAAGACAAAGTACCGTGAATGGAATAATGCATTGTTTTATAAAACCTTAGAGATATTAGAGAGAAATTTATGCAGATTACATGCTGTTCTCTTAGTTTAACAGATTCAGAGGCACCCACAGAAATTATTAAATAGAATGCAGTATAAACACAAGGAAAACCTGTTCCACACTGTATGTAATTATGTAGAATTGATTGTTACTGAATGACACGGAGATGAAGAATATAAATGGTCTCAAAGGTATTAAATGAGAAAGGAAAGGTCAGTCTCGCTGTAACAAATAAACACATTGCATCCCTCAGGTGTTGAAGTCTAAGTCACAGATGGCTGGACCAGGGGAAGATGGAGAGTCTGTGTGTTCAGTGTATCCTCTGCAAGCATCAGCAGCCACTGCAGGGGACAGAGGCCAAGCCAGTACAGTGCTCTGGACCTTCCAGTTTGCCCATTCTGGAACCTGCCACTTCCATATTTCTGTGTCTAAGTTTTCATTTTGGAAACTCAGGTTTGCTTACTGATTTGATAAAATCAGATTAGGATGAATTAGAATTTCCTGTGGGAAGAACCATCCTAATTTTGTGTAATTCTTATATCTGTGATGTGAATCAGTCTAACTTGCATGGATGAGGGAGCCAGGCTGTGTTGAAAAGAATTCTGTCCTTTCTTAGGGAAGAAGTTTGTCTTTAGAAGTAAGTAATTTTTTTTCCGAAGTCAGACAAGGTAATATGTAATGTTTTTGTCCTTATGTTATGTTATTCCTCACCTGAATACAGGCTGCAGGCAGTAATTTGACACTTGAATATGTGTCTAGCTGTAAACATCTGAGCTATAAGCAGAACTTGGCAATACTGAATCACAGAATTACAGAATAAGCTGAGGTGGAAGTGACCCACAAGAATCATCGAGTCCAACTCCTGGCCCTGCACAGCACCATCCCCAGGAGTCACACTGTGTGTCCCAGAGCATTGTCTAAACACTTCCTGAACTCTATCAGGTTTGGTACCATTGCCCTGGGGGACCTATTCCAGTGTCCAGCCACCCTCTTGGTGAACAGCCTTTTTCTAACATCCAAGCTAAACCTCCTCTGACACAACTTTAGACCATTCCCTTGGGTCCTGTGTCTGGTCACCACAAGGAAGAGAGCAGTGCTTGCACCTCCTCTTCCTCTCACAAGGAAGTTGTAACTGCCATGAGATCTCCTCTCATTCTCTTCTCCAGGCTGAACAGACCAAGTGACATCAGCCACTCCTCACAGTTTCCTCTCAAGGCCCTTCACCATCTTTGTTGAATATATTCAGCTTCAAAGGAATGCGACAAAACTTTGAATTCTCCCCCTATATATAATATAATATGTGCATATAATATAGTAGAATCTGTGGGTGTGTCCCAGAAACATCCTGCAGGCAGCTGCAGCAGAGGGCAGTTGTGGGTTGACCCCCAATAGCTGAGCCTGCTGGGACCAGCACGTCCTGGTGGACACAGAGCATGGGCTGGGCCACTTGTGTGTGCAAGAAATTGTCCCTGGCTTCTCCAACAGCCTAACTGGGTCAGTGAGGAGTGTGACTGCTTGCTGGAATAATTAGCCTTGAGAATAGGCACATTTTTCCTGGGAAACAAGCTAGCAGAGTAATAATAGCTTTACTCTGGTAAAGTGGAGGCCAAAGGAGATGGAGTGTACCTTTTTGGTCCTAAAAATCCTGTATGTGGATACGGGCCAGCAATGTATAACTCTGGAAATAGATGGCTGTATTTTTCCTACCAGTATTTCAATTCAATCCCTAGTACTGATATTGCAACAGAGGTGCTAGAGAAACTGAGGCATGTAAGGCATCATGAACTCATCTCTACTGTGACACAGACAGGAAGCCAGGAGCATCACAGGCTAAACCAAGGGGCGTCTTCAGATCGTTAACTTAAAAAACCCACCCAAACCCCAGACATCCACACCCACACTGTTATTCAAAAACCAGAATATCATCAGGAAGCAGTGAGTCACTATGTGGCCTTTGCCTTTTTTTCGTTAAGGTGTTTCCCTTAATATAAAACTGAGGCTTCCTCTCCCCTTTAGATGAAGTGCCTGTTATCACTAGGTAAGCAGGAGTCATTTCATGGTTATTAGCAATAGTGCTGTGCATAGCAGCAAGGAAGAAAATAACTTGTTTTCTAATGTGATGGATGAGCATACAATGGACTGGGGACTGGGGAGCTTGTAAGGACAGCATATCTGTGCAGTGGTTTAGCTACATGGTACTGCAAACACCCAGTGTGATGCTGGAGGTGGGGAGCAGTGCCCCAGCCCCTCATCTCCTGCCCCTCCTCATCCCGTGCCAGTGGAGGTGCTTGAGCAGAGGGCTGACCTGAGCTGTGTGGGTGTAGAGATCTGCAACAACAGGTGTGTTTGTATCAGGAGGCTTAGAAGGGCCCAAACAAGTTGCCCAACATATTTTTAATAGATTATTGCCAAAACAAAATGACAGAGAATCAGAGTTATTGCCTGAAGAAGGTCATAGAAGTTGTTTGTACTTTAAAACGTCTTGTTAGTGTTTGTTGTGGCATTACTATTAAAGTAACGCATTCAGCCTAATATAATACATCTAATTATATGACGTGAGCCTCATCTGATGACTTTTGCCAATTATATCTGACAAGGATATTTTAAATGAGAGGCCATGTGTTACAGCAATTTCAGGAGATGAATACAACAGCATATGGTTTCAAAAATAAAATATCCACTATGTTATTTGCTGTGATTAAGTACTACTAATGCAATTGTAAAGTAGGGAAGCAAGTCTTTCTGGTTTGTGAATTATGCCAGTGCTGAGTCATTGCTGATTTTTTTTAAGTTTTATTATGAATGAAGGGCTGGGTCAATGCCAAATTCCATGTTCCTGGCTGCTTCTTTTGTTCTCTGGCAAAGTATTCATATCCCTGGAATCAAGCATCTTAAAACAAAAACTCCAAAAGTTTCAGAAGAAATATCTTAAAATTTGAAACAACTAGCATAATGACTGGCCTGTGTACCTGAATAGAAGATGATACCACAACTGAAGAATATGACATACACCATCATATGACAAAACTCTGTCACTATGGGAAAACAAAACAAAACAAGCTATTAACACGTTCTGCTGCAGAACAGAGATGTAGCCTCAAATGAGCATGCCTGGGCAGAGGATGAAAAGAATGCAAAGGCATCCTCCATTCCCTCTGAAGGTATCAGCGGGATAAGAAGCGAGTAGAGATTAGAGGGCTATTCTTGGTGCCTCCTGTTGCTGTTCAGACAGACACTGAGCAGAAGGGGTACAAAAATCACGGACAACAGAGTAAGAGAGAGGACACAGGAGAGACGAAAAGCACTTTATCTGATGATGTTGTTCAATGTAAACATGCACACAGACTTTCGAACCTTGAGGGATTGTCTGCAGTGCTGGCCTGGAACAACATTCTCCCTCATATCTGTGCTCAGGCCAAACGTGCCCAGCATAGCAGAGAAAGCTGGAGATTGTCTGTACCCCAAAACACATGGCTGTGAGGAAGTGGGGTGCAGGATTGTGATCTCCCTGGACCAGGCAGCCACACATACACAGGTGCCTGACACAGGACACTGTCCCTCACTGCCCTCCTTGCTCTACTAAAAACAAGGTGATCCCAGCAGGATGAGTTGTATCTGGAAGCTGCTGTGTTCCCTCCCTGCCAGGTAGAACCCAAGTTTACCATTAGGTGTTGCTTATTTTCAGGGCAGACAGGAAGTATCAGGACACTGAGGAGGCAAGCATTGAGGGAGAGGACTCAGGCAAACTCTGTGCTGCTGGGTCTTGGCTGGGTGGTGGCAGGGCTGGCACATGGGTGCCAGCAGCAGACTCAGAGGTGAGCTAAAATCTTTGCAGATCTGAATTCCTGTGCATTCTGAGACTTTGCTGGGATGACAAGGAAGGTGCTTGGCTTCTTTCCAGACTGGAGCCCTGTTCTCAAGGCACTTCCAGAGTCTTCCTCTCCCCACACACAGGAAAGTGGGGGGAGAGAAGAAGAATACACACACTGTCCTTCACTGGGAGACTATCACTTTAGTGACACCAATATCATAGAGATATGAGAAACTTGCATTTAAATGCCTTCCTTGTGGGCTGGCACTCAGACTTGCTTGTGTCTCTCCCAGAAAAGCCTAATTACTCCACATCAGGGTGTTTTGGGACAAATGTTCTCAAAATAATTCATGTTTTTCAACTTTGGCTGAGTATTTGTTTTGTTAAATTGCCCCTACCCTCAGCTGAGTGTGAACCCACTTATAACCTAGCTAAACCACTTTTGCTTTGCTCCAGTAGATATGTAATTGCTTCAAGAAAAGAGGAGCAATTTTAAGAGGAGGGACAGAGCAAGTCCTCCAAAACCCACTGCATACTTTCATGACTAGACTGCTATGCTGAATGATAGAAGCTGGTTAAAAGACTTTGGCAAAAAAATGCCCTTTTACCTCTCACTCGAAGATGTTAATCACAAGAATTCAGGATTAAAGGCAGTGTGGGGGAGGAGGAAGCATCATATTCTTGCTATACTTTGTGGGAAAAGCCTGTCTTGGTTGTTGAATGCAAAAGAACATGTGTGATCAAGAGCACTGTTAGCAGAAGATGATGTCCTGTGGCATGGAATCACCTAGACTCTCTTAAGCACCTAAATTTTGCATCTTTCCTTGTCTGAGATAATCTGGGTGGCTCCCTGTCAGCCATGCAAACTAGAGGATGCCTCTAAAGACAAGTGCAGACAGACATATATGTTCTGCCTGTGGCCTGAGCTGGCCAGATGAGAGCCCGCTGTGATCCCACAGCTGTATATGTGATATTAGTACGTTGCTGTGCTTGAATCAATACATCCTGATGAAAGGCAGGGCATATTTGCACAGGCATAACACTCTTAAACACTTCTGAACCACACCTGCTTCTTGTCCATGCCAGCCAGAGGAGCCCATACCCACTTGTATAAGCCTGGTATAAATTAGTGCTAAAATCTCCACTTGCTCTAAGGAGTTTGGGTGCCAAAATGTTAGGCACTGTAGTGTTTTGTGTTGTACTTTTGCATGTTTAACTTCTGACTGACCAGGAGATCTAGATCTGAGAGCCTGTCTAGAAACTGCATGGGGCAGAACGTGGGAAGTCTCCTACTGTGGACACTGTGGTCTGGGGTCATCCAGCTTTGTGGGGAGCCTCCCTGTCTTCTGAATGGTGAATAAATACTCCAACATATAAGCCTGTATTAGAAATTTTGTTCAAATTTGTCTTTTATCTTCAAGTATGTTGTTACCAGGAGAAGCAAGTGTTCTGACTCAGAGTTTATTCTTTATCAGCTCCTACAAGTTTAGTTCACTAACATCAATTCAGGTGATAAATATTGAAACATGAACATTCCCTGAAGAACTTTCAGAATCCTTTTTTCTGAGACCCAGATACAAAATAAGATCCATATTTAGCACTGGGGGAAAATTATTTCCTTGTGTTCATTAGTGAGTGTAAAGGAATTTGGGTTTTGGAAGGTAGCAGACTGTAGTTCTCCCCACTTTTTGGTTATTCTGGGCTTCATTTTTTAATTTCTTCAGACATTGGTATTGTGCTGTGTAGTGAGGGAGAGATTCAGGTTAAAGACACAAAAAATATGATAGAGAAAAGTTCTAAATGTGAATTTTGCACTGTGCAATTTTGTCTGAGATACTGGGATGCTATAACCATAATTGTCAAAGTCTTCTAACTAGTGTGTGTGCATGTGATTTAGAAATGTGAGCAACCCCATCAAAGGGCCTCTAGCTTTTTGATTCTCTGAGAAATGAATAATATTCAGCACATTTTTTGGAGACCGCATTTAAATCAACCCTGAAAGTGGGGCTGGGCATTTAATATTCAAAGAATTTTAACAACTTCAGCATGAAGTAGGAAAAAATAGAGTCATATTTAGGATCCTGGTGTCTGCCAAAATAATACCCTCATGTTTTTCATCCTCAGAGCACTTTGCATAGAGGGAATGGATGCATTTAGGTGCATTAGCCTTGAGCTGTAAGCTTGGTGGTGCTTAATGCCTATTTGTGTTCACTGAAATACAGAGCTGCTTCCAGGTTTTGCAGCCTTGTGTGGCTCGGTGTGGCCCTAAGGACTGGCCCACAGCCTGAATCAGGCCCAGGGAAGGTTTGGCATGGGGGATCAGCACTGCTGATGGATGCCCAGGGTTGCCATCCCAGCAGGAGCAGCAGCAGCAGTTGGGAGCAGGGGGAGCTCATCCAGCCAGTGCACACCCGTACTGGGCCCATGCTGGGGGAGCCTCCTAAGCTCCAGTCCTGGATGCTCTCTGGCTTTTGAGGCTGGAATGCTTGACCTCCATTGCAGTTTCCACAGGAATCTTGTTTCACTCAGTGAAGAGCAGGGATTTTTGTAATTTGGACATTTTTCTGATGTCACCAAAAACATTATGGGCATTAATCTACCATCTTTGCAGCTTTGCTGTGAGTTTTGTGTGATCTTATAATTCCCATTTTGCCTCTGAGAAACAAAGCACCAGCTGGCTGAAAGTACCTTTTGTTGTTTATTGTATTTTCTGAGGCACTGAGGCCCTGGGCCACAGAACACAGAATTAAGTCCAGGCATTTTCACCCACAGCCAGGAGTATTCCTCCTCACTGCTGTGTATCCAGTCCATAGCCACTGCTGACTATCCATCCATGTCTGATCTCTGGAGAACTAGGAAGGTGACATGAGTTACCAACCATTCTCATGTAACTTGGCCTGAAAACATGGTCTAGAATCAGAAGGGGTCCTTCTGGCATAGGCTCAGAGAGACTCCTGTGTCTAGGTGATATTTCTTTTTAAGCAATTAAAGTTTTTCTTCTGTCTCTAATTTTTATTTTCTCCTAATGGTTTTCGTGTCAAATGTGGAAAGCTAACCATGGACAACATTTGAATTCACTGCATAACCCAGCTCTTTCCAGGTGCATCAACTGAAGCATCAATTGTATTTGATGTAAAACAGCATGTGAGTGACCAGCTTTAATTCTGCATTTCCTCTCTTTGGAGACTTTGACTTAGCAGTCTCAGCATCTCTGTTGTGCGTTAATTTATAAATGTACTGGTGGATTAGGTAGAAGATATTCGGAGAGGGATGTGGATTTGTTTGTGTTCCTGAAACTAACAGTCCAAACAGCACAAGAACCCTCTTTTTAGAGAGGAAGAAAAGGGTATGGGTTGTTAGAGTGAGTGGAAGCTGCTCAACTTGTATTTTCAGTACTAAAGGACCTACAGGCAGTTCCCTGGTCCTGGAAGGGCAAGGTATCCAAATTGCTCACCACAGAGCAGAGGTTTTGCTGTGAACCTTTCTCTGTGGAGAGAGGCTGGGATACAATTGCAGCAGCTGTCCCACTTTCTAAGACCAGATGACTTCGTCTTCTTCTGGTGGGAATCCTCTTCTGGGCTGTGAAGGTTTGATTAATTGTTGGATTTGGCCCAAAAGATTTTATGTCAGAGATCCATATTTTTTGATCATTAGAACACATTTATGCAAATACTGGGAATAGTGAGAAATTCTTTTTATCATCTTTTTCTGTGTTAACAGAAGAAAATGGAAAAGGGAGGTAATCTTTTCTTCCTCTATTGTGGGGAACTTATTGTATTGAACTTAATGACTATTCTTATGTGGTGCTCAGTAGGAGCAGAATCAGCACTGACTGCCTTCCACTAGAGTAACACTGTCTGAGTGGATTTCCCCATCTTGCTCTGCTTCGTCTGCTTGGTGTGATCCTGCAAGTTGCTTTTGGCATGGGAGAGAAAAAAGTGAAAATAATGGGAAATTAATAACTGTCCTGCATGCATTGGGAAGGAGTATCATGGATTGCTGGGTTCTGGTGCAAGTGGTGTGTCTTTAGGACCTAGTCTCCTCCCCAAGGCTGTGAGGAAGATGTGGAAGGCTTTATATCCCTCTGTGTGTAGGGATTCCCACCATGCACAGCCCTGAGCAGGCAGGCAAATTCCTCCACTCAGCTTGGAACTTCATGTCTGCTTTATATTTTTTTCACAAACACCAAACACCAGGATCCTGGTTTAGCTCCACCATGAGGTCACCTGTGGAGCTGGAGCTGCAGAAGCTGCTGGTGACCCTAGAGCTGAGCAGGAGCAGGTACATGACAGCTGCCTGGGGAAGGAATAAGCAAGCTCCATGACACAGTGGCTTTAGAGGTTCTCCAAGAAACACCTCCAAATGTGGGGCAAATCTGGTCTGTTTGTGCTCAGAGACACAAGTGTCTCAAACGGTATGTCCCCTGGAGAGCATGGAGCAATGCTGAGAGGCTGCAGAGAGTCAAAGGTTTGAGGCCTTCCCTCACTGCATCTTTCCTAATCTCGTCCCTCTTTGCCAGGGATTACATCCCAAGGACTGGCCTGATCCTTTGATCCTCTCTCAAAGTCTCTTTTGAGACTATCTCAAAAAGTGGCCTCCAGCACCTTTGGAGCATCTGGCTGGACCTGTGTATCTGTGAATCTAGGTGGGAAGCTAAGTAGAATAGCAACCTTTTTTTTTTTCCTTTTTTTTTTTTTTTTTTTTTTTTTTTTTTTTTTTTTTTTTTTT
Organism: Hylia prasina; assembly: GCA_013397195.1. Taxonomy (NCBI): domain Eukaryota; kingdom Metazoa; phylum Chordata; class Aves; order Passeriformes; family Sylviidae; genus Hylia; species Hylia prasina. The sequence goes on along the minus strand of VYXD01012026.1, from coordinate 1,675,722 downwards.
TTTTTTTTTTTTTTTTTTTTTTTTTTTTTTTTTTTTTTTTTTTTTTTTTTTTTTTTTTTTTTTTTTTTTTTTTTTTTTTTTTTTTTTTTTTTTTTTTTTTTTTTTTTTTTTTTTTTTTTTTTTTTTTTTTTTTTTTTTTTTTTTTTTTTTTTTTTTTTTTTTTTTTTTTTTTTTTTTTTTTTTTTTTTTTTTTTTTTTTTTTTTTTTTTTTTTTTTTTTTTTTTTTTTTTTTTTTTTTTTTTTTTTTTTTTTTTTTTTTTTTTTTTTTTTTTTTTTTTTTTTTTTTTTTTTTTTTTTTTTTTTTTTTTTTTTTTTTTTTTTTTTTTTTTTTTTTTTTTTTTTTTTTTTTTTTTTTTTTTTTTTTTTTTTTTTTTTTTTTTTTTTTTTTTTTTTTTTTTTTTTTTTTTTTTTTTTTTTTTTTTTTTTTTTTTTTTTTTTTTTTTTTTTTTTTTTTTTTTTTTTTTTTTTTTTTTTTTTTTTTTTTTTTTTTTTTTTTTTTTTTTTTTTTTTTTTTTTTTTTTTTTTTTTTTTTTTTTTTTTTTTTTTTTTTTTTTTTTTTTTTTTTTTTTTTTTTTTTTTTTTTTTTAGCAGTTTATGCTATTTTTAAAAGACCAAGATAATTTTATACTTCAAGTAGTGGTTCTCTGATTTATCTATTTACACTGTAAGCTGAGAGAATGTTTAATGTGCCCATTGTCCACATTAGCTCTTCTTGTCTTTCATCTGCATCAGGAGGGCTTTGTTTCTGTGGTTTTCCTTCATTTTCTAGACAGAGCTGGATGTTGAAGAGATGAGACTTTATCCAAATAGAGCAGTGCTGTTTGGACAATTCAGATCATCATCATAAAATAGAGAAGGAATGGGGCTAAAAAGCAGACATTTTATCCAGAAAGATCCATGTATTTAGAATCCTGGGGCTAGTTCTTGCTAGTTAAAGCTCAGACATGATGCTTGAGGGACTAGTGATTTTTATTTTTCATTTTTACATAGAAGATGTAAAACTAAGCTGCGGCTGCACATAATGGTCAAGGACATAAAACTCCAACTCTGTGAAATGGCCTAGTGTTAGGGGAGTATGTACACTGACCACGAGAAACAGCTGGGTAGGCTTAATGCAGATTAGGTGATACCTGGTGGCAAGGTGCTGCTGCCACACAACCGATTTCCCTGCATTAGTTCAGGATAGGTTTGTGCTGCCCCTGCTAATCCCTGCAGCTGTTTAGAGGATGGCACACCCGTGACCCCGCGGAGAGGAGCCGGTGCCGCGGGGATGGGCAGGCCTGGGGTGTGAGGGCCACATGCACATCTCCCCAGCCCAGAGCCCTGACAAACAGTGGGAACCTTTCAGGGGAGCTGTGTAAATGATCCTTGTCAATACTACCATTAGATTAGTGAGGGACAGTGACTACTCCAGGGCCATGAACTACATTACAATCACTTAATAGAGCTCATTGGTAGTAAACTGACTCGGTGATTTGCTTTTCATCAGCTCTGCTGGCTTTCTCTTGAGCCGCTTCTGTTCAAATGGCATGTGAAATCTCTGGTGTTAGCTGGCACCTATGGGGCTATTTAGCTGAAGTTCACATAAAGTCAGCCAGATTGGTAACAGCTACCCAGGTGCCTGTGAATTGTAAATAATGCTGGAAAGAGTTTAGGACTTCTCCTGTCAGATTTCAGTTGGGTTGTGTGTTTCTGCAGACAGGGTACCTGCCTGATTTTTTCTGGTCCTGTTGTTTGCATATGTCTGTATGTGTCTGTGGTTTGTAGCTTCAGAGTCTGTCCCCTGGCAGCTGCTGTGGCAGTGCCAAGGATTGGGAACTGGGGATTCAGCCTGGATGGAGGGATGGTAGGTGGTGGAAAACCACCAGCTCTCCTCTTTGGCTTCTCCACATACACTATAAGCCAAAGGCTTCAAACCATTGCCATTTTCTGCCAATCTTTGGTTTATATATTTGTGTAAAAGCACTAGATAAAATGGTTTTTATACTCACCCTCGGAAGAAACTTTTAGCTTAAAAAACTGAGTTTAAAAGCCTGCCCATCACCTGAAACCTGATTCATATCCCTAGAATCACGGGAGTGGAGATTTTCCTTGTTTCACAAAAGTAGTTGTGTGACAAGTTATGGATAATGTGTAGGTGTTCAGTGGCTTTGCTCTCCTACCATTCACCCAGGGCTCAGGGCAGCCTGGCCAGCAGCAGGGCTGGGAGCTTGGAGCTCCTTGATGGCAACCCTACTCGCAGGTTGTTCAGTGACCTCCACCAGCTCCTTCTACTTTGTGTCTCCACCTTTCCCTTATCATCCAGAGGGGTTGTGAAGACAGGTTTTTGCTTAGAATGATCATGAGCTCAGTTAAAAACTGCCTATGTTTATTGGCTGCAGCAATATTGTATTTGGCAGCAAGGTGGCCTCTTACAATTATATCTCCAAAGATCCTGCAGACACCAGTTCTCCCACCAGGGAAAGGGGACTGTGAGCTGGCCTGTGCAAGAGCATTTTGTCAATCGAGGTTGGGTTGTAGATGTTTGCATCTCTCCAAGAAGAAAACCTACTGGTGAGCTTGAGCACTACTCTCTACCTGGGCTGCAGAGCCCTTCAGGGCCAGGAGAGCCCTGGAACAAACCCCTGTGGACCCAGCGCTGCTGCCATCAGCTGCAGTGGTGGTTCACCTGACTGCTCACACAGTGATGTGTGCTCAGTGCATCCCATCACCTCCTTGTGCTGGGGGATGCACTGGGTGCACCCAGTCTGCCCTGGGCTGCTGGGAGCAAAAGTGCTCTTCTGGCAGGAGGTTATAAGGCTCAGACTACACTTCTAGTGACAGGGTTCATTTCACTCACAGAGGTGCTGTTACTTTGTCACCTTGCTTCTAGCAGATACAGATCAGATCTTTTATGCTCTAAAGAAAATATAGCCATATCCCAGGGTTGAGTGATGACCCAGCTGAAAAACCAGATGAAAAAATTGGTTTTGTTGCAATATTGTTATTTTGTTCTTATTCAAAATGCAATTTTTTATTTATCTTGTGGTTTTTTCAAGCCTTTCAGAATTTTGTAGATGTCTCAGAACGATTTTATAGAGAAATGTTTCATTTTGAAATGTCTCAGGAAAGTTGAAAATTTTAGGAAATTCTAGGGCTCCGTTTTAAATCCAATTTACTTGACATAACAATGAACAACAGATTTAGGTTGGAAAACATCACAAAGATTTTACTTCAGAGTTACAGAATGATGATAAAGGAAAAAAAAAAAACGTAAAGGAAGAAGGATAAAGAATTCCTTTCCTCACAACATGCAGCAATAAGAAATGAGAAACTTCTTCTGGCAATATGAGTGTTCTCATGCTTTCAGAGGGATTTAGGGTTTTAGGCAAATAAAGTTTACCCAAACACTGTCCTGATTTGCATAGCTGATTAGGAAGCATCAGCCCACATGGTAGCAAAGGCTGTGATTGTCAGCCCCTGAACTGCCTAAAATGCAGTGTGGTACTGCTTTTACAGGTTCAGTGTCAAAGTGATTTTTGTGCGTCCCTCTACCCTGTCTGGAAGGGTGGCTGTTCCCTGCCTGGGAGGTGCTGGGAAACAGGAGTCTGGTGTGGGATGGGAGATGCTTTTGGAGGGTATGTCCCTGCCTGGAGAGGCAGAGGACAGTCCCAGTAACACCTGCCCACAGCTCTGGCTCAATGTTGAGCCATAACCTGGGAAGTTGCCTGTCCCTGGGGCAGGGAAACACTGGGGACACACAGATAAGGTAGTAGTGTGCTTCTGAGGAATTGGTTTCCTGTTCCTGGGTGACAAGGAAATGTACTCAGGATATGTCCCCCATGTCTGATGGGCAGTCACCCTCGTTTGCTGTACCCTGTCTGTTCCCTTACCACTCTGTTTTGATAGGAAATCTCTTTGGGAGCAAAGATTCTATTAGTTTCATTTTTCTCCTCACCACAGTAACCTGGAGACCATGGACTCACGCAAAAATAAAGAGTGAGATGACCAATTTGCTGTCCCTAATGGGAGTCAGATGGAAATCATCTGTTACCCAATGTACAACTCAGAGCAGAGGTGTCACTCACAGTGAAACTCATCCTAGTAAGTGAGCTGGCAGCTCTTGCTCCCCCCACAATTTCTGCATCAAGAGTGAATTGCAGTAATCCCATCTTAAGGTGACACAGGTGTAGATTCATTTCCAAAACTGCCAGTCCCTCTGGACTCCTTGTTTTTAATTATTTTTTTTCCCCACTGATGTCAGTACAGCAGCAGATTTAAATGCTGGTACTGCACTGATTAAAATTGTATTCCTGAAATAACTTTGTCCTTTGGTATCATTCTGTGGGGTGCTTTTGTTTGTTTTTGAATTGCTAAATTTTCAAAGTGAAATCTGAAGCAGAAATTGGACAGGAAAATTTCCAAATAACTTTGCCACAAGTAGGCACTGCCTGTCCTTGGACAATCGATTTTAAATAAAAATAGGTACAACCAACAGTAAGAGAAACAATTTATTGAAAAGAGGGTTGCTGAAGGAGCAGGCTGGTGTCTCCTATATCTTTCCCCCTCTTAACACGTAAATCTGTATTACTCATCTTACCTTTTTGTGAACCTTTCTATGCACCAGCTGTGGTGAATTGTCTACAGTGTCATTGTTAGTGATTAGTGACTTTTATTTGCTTTTGGTGAAAATCTTGTGCCGTCCTGAGAATATAAAGACAACTTGTTTGCTGGACTCACCTATCACTTTATTGCGCATTCCTCGTGTCCCCCTGGTGTTCATCTCCTCCTGGGTGCACCCAGCCTGAGTGATCACCTTGCCTACAGCTTCCTCTTCTCTCTCATCTTACACCTCTGGACTCTTTATTTCTTTTTTTGCTTCCTCCTTCTTTTGAGCTACAAAGTCCTCTTTAATAGTCCTAAGGCTGCTAGTGGTCCTCTCAAATGACCATGGAGAAGAAAAAGAGCTGATTCCTGTAGCACATCCCAAAATCCTGCCTGTTCAACTCCACTTCTGATCTAGATTTTCTATTTGTTGTCTATTTCAGTTAATTCAGCTTTTTTCCTCAGTAGGGAGAGCAAGAAGGTGACACTTGTTACTTGGTGTGGTGGAACACCCTGGGTCCTCTCTCATGGCAGAGAGAGAGGACTCCTTACCACTGAAATGAATCCTAGGTCTAAAGTCTGCATGATTGCTAACCAATGTTTCTCTTCATGATTGATTTTAGACCTGTTTTCCTGGCTCACTGTCTTATTCGCATGTTGCATACCTCTGGAAGCAAAGATTCCTGCATCTTTTAGATCAGAGGACCTCTATCAATTTTTTTGTGTTATCATCAAGCTTTTATTTGAAATGAGTGAAAGGAGTGGTAGCATGCTGTGGATCAACTGTAGGTTTGACATGATTTCACAGAGAATTTGGACTCTTTTGACTAAGATTAGGGAAAATTGGCAAAAAGCATTAAATAGAGCTGAATGAACTCTTTGCACTTTTGGCAGCACCATTTCTTCTTTCTGGCATGATCAGAAGCTGCCATCTGTTCTGTCTGATGCTGTTTTCTGCCAGAAACCTTGGATTCTTACCTTTGGCTGGATGTGCTCTTTGCATTCGAAGTCCAAAGAACAGGCTGACCTAGAGGCTTCCAGTTCAACCAAATTAACTTATTTCAGGGAAGGAGCAGAAAAGCCCTAAACTTGGATTTTTAAAAAGTCCATGAGAATTTTTCTCCATAATTCTTTCTCTTCCTTCTTAAAAATTTTATTTCCCTCCTATTTACATCGGAAAAATGCTAAAGAGGAAGGAGGAAAGATCTGAATAACAAAAAGTGATAGTTTTTAACTACTTTTTTTGAGGAGGCAAAAGAGATGGTGGAAAACCTACATGAAGTTTCTCCCATGATTTGCTTATATTTTTGAGAAGTTCAACTTTTCAGTGAGAAATTTTGCCTCCCCTTCTTTTTAACAAGTACTCCTGAGAGCTATATTTAGAAAATTTTTCATGCATCTGCAAGGTAAAACCCCCCATATTTGTCAGCAATAAACATAGCATGTGAACACACCATGAATGTCTAGTAGCTCTTTATAAATTAGAGGCCAGTGCTCACCTGTGGCTATGCCAGTCTAACAGCACAGATCTTACTCTTTCTATCATGAGAGGAGAGTTTATAAGAGTCATTACAGAGGTCAGGAGGCACTGTGTTTCTCATTTGCACATTAGCTAACATAAAACTGTAAAATATGGAATAACTTTAGAAGAAAATGCCAAGATTTATCAAGAGAGACAATACTGATGTATTAGCTCAGGAGACATTTATAGTTGTGTCTTCTGAGTGAGAGCTGTTTTACTAAGGGCTGGTGGGTTTGTCTGACCAGCAGACCCACTGCTATGAGAAAAAGAGAACCCTGGTCATGACAGTTTGCATGACAAGGGTGACTTCTGGGGGATGCCTTTTCCAGAAATAGATTTTATACGCATATGAGCTTTAAAAGAAAGATGGGATTAGTGAGATTTACCCAAGTGCTCAGTTATTTAAACTCTGAGTGGGTTGTATTCATCTTCATGTCCTTCAGCCACTTTGGAAATATGACCTTGAAACATCCAGTACATCCTTGTGGGCACATTTCAGGAGCCCAGAGGAGGATGAGGGATCGGTAAGGAGAAGTCACAATGGTGTGGGCTCCTGCTGGCACAAAGAGACCATCTCAGCAATGCTAGTGAAGCTTCCCTAGTGTGTCTGCAAGTGTGCCTTCAAATCTCTGTCAGAGAAGAAGTGAGATTGATGACTCCTTTTTGTTACAAAGTAACAAAACTCTAAGCATTGTTTTCCAAATGATTTCTCAGACCACTACTATTAATTATTTTTATGGCTGCTCCTGGAGATCGACCAGGCAGATTTCCAGGAAGGTATATCCCAACACCAGCATGTAGTTGGAGGATTACAGACAAAATTATCCTCAGAGGTACTGGAAGCAGTGAGCAGTGGGGGAATGAAATTTGTTTTTGTGGTGAAACACACCTAAGACATCCTTAGTGGGAACATGGGACCTCAGCATTGTCTTCATTGTGAAGAAATGCAATATAAGTAGTTACTACAGAAGGTTGAAAAAAGGCATTGTCCAGAGCATGCCATTTCCCTAATCTTTTGGCACTCACTTCACAATGAGCTGAAGCTCCATGTATGTGCCTTTATTGTAATTACTATTAAATATTATTAGTATTTCTGTTATTATTATTTATGCACCTGTGCTCTAAAATGACTGCACTGTCCTATGTGAGCCTTAGAATGCAGAGACAGAATGGATTATCTCCTAACTTTAGTATGCAATGGAAATTTCCAGTTTCTTTTCATTGTTTTGTGTGTTTGTTTTTTTTAATTCAGTGAAATTAAATGCAAGAATCTTGTAGCACAGCAATAAGGAAAAAAAATTAATTGAGCAAAAGTCAGCAAATGCAGAATTATGGTTCCCACAGCAACTGTAATGAAGGCAGAGAACGCATATGTACGCCGGTGTTGGAGTTAACACTGCACACTGCCTGGAATACAAATCCTAACTGTGTTCCAGGGGCTGAGTGATGATTACTGTGAGAACCATAACTTTACATTTCCTGACTTTTTGCAATTAAAATCTCAACCTGGATGATGCATTAGCATAGGCTTTGCATTTAATTTGCTATTTTCTTTAGAATGTATGAGTGTGTTGAATGTGTTTGAACATTTCTTAGCTTTTAATATCATTTATTCTTTTGTAAGGGAAAAATCAGAGAAAAAACATTTACTACATTAGCTCAGTTCTTCTCACTGTTGGGGGGGGCTGGAGGAGAGAGGGAGGGAAGAAAAGAACAACAGCCTTAGTGCAAGAAGTGCAATTAATTGCATTTTTAATTCTAAGAGACATTTACTGACAAATGTAAATGTCTATCACTGCTTTTATGTTAATATTTGTACAGACTGGCCAATCCATGCAGGGATGGGTCTCCTCCAGATCTTTAACCCATACACAGTTGAACAAAACATCATTTACATTGCCACGACCTTGGAGTGCCAGAAGCAAGTCTGACAAGATCTTTGGTGGCCTGAAGCTCACAGTTTCTTTAGCCCACGATGTTAAAGTCCAGAAATCAGGTCTGCAGTCCTTCTGACTGTATGAAGCCTCAGCGACTTGAAAAGCTCAAACTCGTGAATGTTTGAAAGTATTTCTGCATTGTAGGATCTCACCAGGCTCTTTCTGTGTCCTTTCTGTATCTCCTCACTTAGCCACAGGGGAATTTAATGGATTTAAGGGGGCTCCATGCCCTAGCTAGCGGGCATGTTGTGGAGTATGGCCAAAATCCCAGTGCTTTGAGTGGGAACGGTGTTCCTCTGCACGATGGAAGATCAGACCAAAATCCACCAGTGCTAATGGGATCATGTTTTTCTTTCATTTTTATCCGTCTGGAAGGAAAGTCAACATCTTTCACTGCCTGCCTGGAAGTGCTGGAAACCTTTCATGCAGAGCCCAGGGACCAAACTAGCCAAGCCTGTCCCTTGAGCTTGTCCCACACACCAGCTCTGTAAAGATGCTCATGCTCCTCACCATAACCCTGGCCAGGAGCAGTCACTTGTTCTGGACTGATTTATAGCCTTTGGGCCTAATAAAGATCAGCAAGAAAGGAAGGATCAATGCAGCTGGGTCTGTTTATGCTGCAAGTTTTATTTTTTGTTTCATTTGTTCTTAATGTGTTGATGCTTACATAATTTTGTTTGACCTTTGCTTTTGTTCTTTTGCACATTAACCTTTTGTAGCAGCTCTTTTTTTTGCTTTGTGCTCAGCCATTTCATGATGGTGACTTAAGTCTATTCCCTTTGTTCTGAGCCTTGAGCTTTTATATCCCACTCCCCATAGAGCCATCAAATTTCTTTTAACCTAAAGGCCCTCTGCTACCAAAGGTAAATCAGCCTTGTCTAAGCTCATTCACTTGAACCCAACAAAGAGAGATTCCCTTCCCTTTCTGTCCATCCTCACATGAGCTCATGTCCATGTAAAGGTATCAGGCATCAAAGTTCAAAAGGAAAATAGCTTGGCACACATTTCCCAGATGCTGTCAGACTGTTGCTTAGGCTCTGAAAGGATTAAATTATGTGAGTACTCACGTTGCCATCAGAGGCCTGATGACTTCCAAGAACAAACACTGGTATCTTTAAACATACTTAGTATTTCTGATCATCACAAAGTTCTACTTTATTGTTTACCAAAAATCCAGAAAAATGTGAAAGCCTACTACTGTTAATTTATGGTGGTGTGTAGGATGGATATATACAAAACATGTGGATCCCACACATGTCTATTAGAAATTGCTAATTTCTGGAAAAAAGAGATGTCACCTAGAGCAATATGGCTGAAAGCACTAGAAAGAATTTCTACCATAACAGCAGTGTTTAATCTTTTTTATAGGTAAAATTTTTATATTTTATTTTGACATAGTGGATTTGGAAAAACTTCTCATGTCATTCCTAGGACAAATAAGAGACAGACAGAATTAATTTTGTTAAAACATTTATTATGTCCCATTGGCAAACTGTGTTTTTGTCAAACTCTTTTGTTCCTACCCTGAACAAGCGACATTTCATCACATTTTTTGTCAACAGAATGTAATTTTATTCCAATCATTCTGTCAACAAAAAGAAATACCATAAAATCACTTTGCTCACAAACATAAATTATATGTTCATTTTGTTTGTAGAAGAAATGAAAAAATCAAAACTTTTTCTGTGGAGACAATGAAGACTAATAGCATTTGTTCTGTGGACAAAATATTTGTGTTACAGGCAGCAGTTTGTGATTTTTAGGCTGTCTGGTGGGCAGAGCACACATGAAACTCAAGGTGAAGCAAAGAAGAAATGTTTGAATGTGTTTTTTCCAGGCTTAATTCAGGACACTGAGATGAAATCAATGGACTTTGAATCAGGCCTTTGAAGGCCCAGAGGTGATGCAAGGCACTGTATAAACAGAAAGCACAGAACCAATGAGACAAGCTGTGCCTTTTTGGAGAAGTGGCTGGAATGTCATGGAGGATGCTTAGGGCGCTCACAAGGCATGGGGTAGAGTATTTAGATGGCAGAATGTTCTCCCACGTTTGCCCTTTCATTTTACTCTCTGATGTCCTGATGTTTTCTTTTATTTCTTTCCTAAATAACTGCTTTCTTGCACAGCATAGGCAATGCATTAGAGTCAAGATACATCCTTTTAAAGTGGATTTTTACAGAGTAGGGCCATTGCTCAAGAGCCTATATACTCCAGCACAATATGAGAAAAACCTCTGTGTATTTTAGTGATTGCCAGCTGCTTTCCATTTCCCCCATTACAGCACATGAACAGCCTCTTCTTTTGTCTTCATCTTTCAGCCCAATAGTCTAAATATGGAAAAATAGACATTGCAAATAATTGTTGGATTTTGAGTGTTTAGCTCACAGCTATCTGTGCTTTCTGATGACTAGTTGAAAACACCTGTGCAGAATACTAATTTCACTCTGATGTATTTGGGAAATGAACATTCATTTTAGCTACTAGCTTTTCAAGAAAATTGGTATCCAATCAAGATATCAAGAAAAATAATGTTATAAGATTGACTTCTCACACCACAAATGATCACTAGTGAATAACCAGCATAAAGGGTAGAAAATACTTCATCAGTTACAGATTGCACGGATGATTTTGGTACAATTACAAGCAACTTGCACAGATTTTTTTCCTTTTGTTAAACTAATTGCAAATGGAGAATAAGGTTCAAAACCTGTACTGGACAGGGATTCGTGGTCCTTGAGTTAATTCGTTAGCTCTGACACTGAGCTGCTGGGTAATTGTTTCATTTTCCTGTGCGCAAAGGTCCCACCTATAAAAAAGAAGTATATTTTCAAGAAAATTGGTGCTCAATCAGGGTATCAAGAAAAATAATGATAGTTATATTTCTCTATATTTCTCTTGCTTGCTTAATACTTGTGTGAGGAATGCTGCAGAAAAAAAGCATGTTTACAATTGAACAAATGACCGTCGCCTTTTCAGTTTTTCATGCTCCAACACCTTCTCTTCCTTCCCTGTACACTCGGGCAACTACTTAAAGCTGATGGGGCTTTTGCCAGCTGGTCTCAGACAGTGGTTCCTCTTCTCTTTCTTGTAACCAAGAAAGAGACTTCTCACTCTTTTTCCTTGAAGTGATCTAAAACACTGCTGCCAAACCCTTCCCTATGTTCACCTTGTGACACAGCTGACAGACTTGTATCTGAATATCACCTCCCAGCCTCCTGGAGTCTTCTGATCTCCATCTCTCCTTGGGTCAACTGAGCAGCAATGTCCATGTGCTGCCAGCATGGCTTATTGGTTGGCCTATGTCCAGTGCTTTCCTTTCCCTCTGACTTCTCCTGTCCTGAGCCTGCACCTCCCTTCTTGGCCACCTCCAGCCTCCATGGCTGGTACCCTGCAATGTCTTTGTGCTTAGCTGCTTTCTCAGGTATCTCTTTGGCCTTTGACAATATTCAGGGTTCAACCTTGAAAATATTGCATATTCCACTAATTTTCTAGTAATGCTGCTTCTGGGGTCACGCTGATTTCCAGGGAACCTCCATACCTCTATTGGTTTTGTATTTGGCATTCAGTGATACGTTACAAAGGGGAAGAAAACTGTTCTTCACGTGTAGCTCTGTGTGGAGATTTCTGTGCTAGAACTGTTGGTCCTTCATGATAGCACCCAGTGACTTGTGCAACTCTGGATGCATAAGCACAAATGTTCACAGGAGTTTAATACTTAAGTAAGGATTTTAAGACGTGTGGGAGGAAGTGATGAACAACTAATCTCTGAGTACTCAACATTGCTGTGAAAAGCAACTTGTTGAGACGCAGGGAGTTTTGTAAATTCTCAGGATCCCAGAAACAGCAGTTGCAGACTATTTGAATCTTGTTTGCAAAACAAAATTTTAAAAAGATCAGAAAAACCGTAACTCCTAGCATTTTGTCTTTGGAAAGTGTGTTGCAGTTATATATTAACACCAGAAAAAGGCTTTAAGTTAACAATAAGTAAAATGATACAGTAACTAGATTCAAGCATGCAGACTCACAGTTCATTTTTATGTGTCCAATAAGATTATTTTCATGCTGCTTCTTAAACTGTCCCAGAAGAGTATGGTATGTCAGTTCATGGGTTTTTATCACTGAGAATGGTGTTTTAAAGTACAAATACACATTCAGTCTTAAGCTATGATATATTATCTCCCTTCAGAAGTCAACTGGATGTCAGAGAAGAGATGAATTAATAATTACAAATGCTTCATAACTGCACATCAAGTCCAGTAGCCTTGTATTAATTGAAAATCCAAGACCTCATGAGATCAATGGGAATTTTCTGTTGACCTTAACAGGGAGATAAGCTCATACACACTTTGAAGGTAAGCTTGCTTGCACAGATTGGTGTTGGTTGCAGTTCCTTACTTTGCAACATGAATGTCCTTGGAGCGGAAGAGTGATCAGATTTTACAGCCCCTCAGTCCTCTGGGTCTGTGTTTTCCGCCCTTTCTGCTTCCCTCTGCAGTAAAGCTGTGCATTGTTCAGCCTTTACCCTTCTTTCCCAATGATCTCTCTCATTTTTGCAGTAATTGGTTCACCTCAGGCTCAACTCACTCAATCAGAGTGCTGTGAGCTGGTCAGAGGGTCTCACAAAGGTGCTGATTAACCACCTCCAGGACTATGACCCTCTGCCCATCTTCTGGCATCCTGCAGAGTCAGAGAAGGTGGGGACTGTGTGATCAGCATAAGAAGCTCATTAAAAAGTTAACAAACAGCTTCTAAACAGCAAAAAATTGAAAATGGCAGCTCTGGCAACTCCTGGAAGCTCTAGGAAAGCAATGGGAAAGCTTGATGGATGCTCTCAGCTGCAGCAGTGGCAAATATCAGGCAAATGAGAAGGGGCACACTGACTCCTGGGCTGGAGGATGGTGGCAGAAGAAACCCTGGTGGTGGTGCTGTGAGCAAGGGCACTGAAACCTTCCTGCATTGAGTCTCACATCTGGATCACACATTTTGGGGCCATAACTCAAAGATTTGTTTGCAGCTGGAGGAAAGGTGACAAGTGACACAGAAGCTCTAGAGAAGAATGGCAGCAGCAGCCCAAAATTTGGGAAATATATCCGCACTTTTGATGTCCTCCTTAAAGTAATTACAGGAAAGACAGAAGAGATTTTGTTGTTGCAACCAAGAAAATAGAGGATACTCTGTATAACAAACTGTCCTTTAACATCATCTGTGGAGGAAGCCATGAGTTTTCCTAAGCCCATGCTCTTCAGTCTCTGATCAAAGATGGAAGTCAAGCAGAAGACAAAATTAAGCGTGCAATTTCCGATTCATTCTCACTAGGTTTGTGCTGATGGCTTAAATTAAAAAAAAAAAAATAAAAAAAATCAAAGCTGGGATTACAGGCTTAGCAATGGGAGTGCATATTTCAGCACATACTGGGCTCTTTGTTGTTCTGTCACACTGGTAGAATGAGACTATTAACGCATTGTCCAAAGCAGGCTGCATTATAAAACCCAGTGGCTAAGTTAAATGAAAAAGACCAGTAAGAAAAGCAGTATGCAGCTTCCTACTGCCCCCTTTTTCTTGCAGAACTGTCTCGATGAGGCAGGGGAGAGGCAGTGGATGAAGCTGTAAAAACATTTCATAGAGGAGAAACTTGTGAGAGTCAATAAGGTTCCTTGGCAAAGATTTCTAGCATCTACTCACTGTCCTACAAATTTTCCTGACTTTCTGAACTGCTGTGTTTCAGCAGGCCACAAATATTCCCTCTTTATGAGCAGGGAAGGAATTACATGGTAGGCTGCAAGTGCTTTCTCCAGTTACCTATTCAGCATTTCCCAAGTGTCTGTGGCACACAGGGGCACAGGCATCCATTTTTAACCATAACATTAGGATGAAAAAAAGTCCCCACCTCTGAAAAGAGCAAAAGTAAAGATTGTTCAATATTTTGTATCAATGTGAGTTATCTGAAGAAGGCTTGCCTAATAATAACCTGGTATGCCAGTGACAACAGGTTCTGTCATTCCTTGCAGAAGCCATGAAGACCAGCAGTGGCCTCAGTGCAATTTAGGAAGACCTTTCTCAACATCTGTTATGAATTCATGTGTGTTAGTTAAACTCCCTGGCAGTGGTGTAATACACACTTTTTTCTTGTCTCCTAGACGCAAAATTCGTGAGTGTCTGGTGCTGAGACAGCCAGCCAAAAACTGTTATTCTTTGCAAATATTAGTTGCCAAATAACAGTAACAACCTGCTCTGAAATGATATTATGACTTTTAAATTTTGGGAATTCCTGGTCAGGATGCTCCCTAAGGAAGTTGTTGGGTTGAGACCCAAAACCACTGCCCATTTCCTTAGCACTGCAAGGATGAAGCAACTTCCCTTTCAGCTCTAGCTATTTTCTAGACTGCTTGGCTGAGACTGACAGTCGGCTTTTGGAGAATCATTACTCATTGCATCTCGTAACAAGTGCATCACTCCACTGCAGTAGGGTTGAGGTCACCCTTGAGACCCCCCATGGCTTTCTGGGAATCATAAATGAGCACTGAAGTGTCTCCAGTGTGCCTCCAGGGCAGGTACTGGCAGGGCATGGGCAGCAGGCTGCCTGTTTGGCAGGCTGGGGGGGATCATGGTGCAGGGTCAGGCACTGCTGGGGCATGCTCATATGGCTGTACTGAGTCCATGTCTGCTCTGGGATGGGTCAGAAGAGCCACTGTGCCCCTTTTGTACCCAGATTTTCTCTCCCTGCCTCTGAAAGCCACTCCCAGTTTCACCCCAAACAAACCCATTCACCTGCCCAGGTCTCAATTCCAGGTGCTATCAACTGTTTCTGTGTAAATGCCTAAAATACAAACAGTGGGTGAGCACCATCTATTCCAGGCATTTCACAAAGAAACAGAGAATAGGTTATGTCAGGTAGAACTACTCTTTTAATGCACAACTTAATGAACGTTTACAAAAGGCTTTGAGTACCAGGGTTTGTAAGGGTGCTATAAAGGCAGAAAATGTTGTTTTGTCACAATGTTTCTCAGCTGTGTTTCTTCTCCTTTCAACACTGAATGAGCTGGGAATGTCTCATTTTTTTCTTCCCCCAATGCTTACAATGTTTTGTTCCCTTATTTTTATTTTTCAAAGGTATGTTGCAAGCAGGAAGAGTCACTCATATGAAAAAAAAAACCTTTCTAGGAGTCTCTAGGTTTCCCTAGGTTTGCCATGCAGAGCCTGCTGGATCACAAACTGGCCGCAGATAGCTGTTGATGGACCAGTATGTCAATCCTCATGGTTCTTCAATGCTATCTGGCTGCTGGGGTTGCTGGGGCAGTTTTGGGGAGCCCATCCAGCCCCAGCCATGCAGCCACTGCAGGCAGTCCAGCAGCACCCTGCTAATCCACCTGCAGTTGGGTGGTGACTGCTGGGACCTTCCTCCTCCCATTTCCCTAGCCTGGGCAAAACTGAGCTGCTTTTGGGGCTGCTTTTATGGCAGAGATGGTGTTACTCAGTTGATCTGGCAACCTGTCTTCCTAGTGCTTAATTCTGAAGGAAACCAAGACTAAAATGAAAAGGCCTTTTCCTCTTTTATTTGTCATTTTACTAATTACAGTATTACAGCATTTTCCAAGGCCAATTACGTACTGTTTGGGGAGATTAGCAGAGTGCAAAACCTACTGTGGTGTATTATACAGTGGTGGCTCATGGAAGAAAAGCAGTTGAATTAAAAGCCTTATAATTTCATATGTTTATCCTAATGCAGATTCTATACATACATATATATAATAGCAACTGCACAACATTCAGCAATGCTTAAAACAGAATTTCTTCCCCATGAGAGAATGAATAAGTCATTTGTCATATGTTTCCTTTAATTCATGGCTACAGAGCATTTTAGAATTGCTTGATGTAAATCTGTCTCATCTATTTGACAACTCTGATATTGAGTCATTCATTTTTATTCTATGACTTAAAAAATTCTATATTGCAGCTAGAAATGGGTGGCTAAAGTGCTAGTTTTGGACTATGGCTAGAATGTAACAATAGCTTTTGACCCTAGCTCCAGTCCCAAGGAAAGTGAATTTGGCAATCTCATTTCAATTCATAGTGAATAGCTGTTCACATAAAAAAATCAGCACCTACCATTTGTCATACTTGGCAGCTTCTGTTTAAGAATGGTCCAGAACTGCATTACCATGGAAACTAAATTACCTACTCCTACTCCTGGCTCAGAAGGTGATTTCAGCCGGTGGTGGAGGTTTCATATTGCTGGCAGAAGGTGGTGGGGGTAACCTGGGGGACCTGCAGTGTGTCTGACCCGTAAGGACACTGGCCTCAGCCCTCCAGTTTGAATATTGCCACCTTCTGGCCACGTGCCATTGGGTTCAGACCACATGGGTTTCCTGCACATCATGATTTATTTACTGATTTTTCTTATGGTAACACCTACCAGCCCCAATCAGGACCAGGACTGTGTGCTGTTCAGCAACATACATACATATGTTTAAAGGCAATTTCTACTCTGAAGACCAGGCAAGCATGAGAAGATCCATATATTCCTTTTAAACTTGAAAATTAAAACAAGACAAGTGATTTGCTTGAGATTACACAGGAAAGTGGAGGCAGACCTAGCAAATGAATGCCCAGCACCCATCCAGGGTGTTACTTATCCAAACCACTTTATCCTTCTTCAGAATTGCTACTAATTTATGCTAGGTGAGTTGGAAATACTGCATGGTTGGATAATTTTTGTTCCTGTCATCTCTGAAAAGGCTGCTGATTCACAGGACAGTATTTTATTTCAAGCTGCTCAGTCCTGAAGTGAATAAACTTAATGGATTAGAGATCAATGTTTACTGGACACTGGAAGTTTTTAAGGTTATTTAGACGCTGTATGTTGATTTTGTCATTGTAAGCAAAACCAGTGCTATAACCACTCCATCCTTCAATAATGACCAAAACAAAAGCTGATTACAATCTGCTGAGCTGCATATACCACCCTTTTTCCTCACAGATACTGCTTCTCAGTGAGATGTATGCTAGTGAAAAGGCTAGAAAATAAATAAACATAAAAACCCAACAATATATGGAATGCTATTATGCTCAGTGAGCTAGAAACTCAGCAGAGAGAAACAAAAGTTTTGCCATTCCTAGTGTGGTGCCATAGCTGTAAGGACAAAAGACCCATCAAGACCAGGCTGGGTGAGGCTCTGAACAACGTGGTCTAGTGGAAGATGTCTCTGCCCATGATCTTTAAGGTCCCTTCCAACCCAAAATCATTCTGTGATTCTATGAGCATCCTCTGAAGATTTGGCTCTTAGTGCATTGGATTTGCACCATGGAGCAAGAGAGTCCTTCACTTCCCAGCTGGAGGTGGCTGCTGCTGGGAGAAACAAGGTCATGAGCACCCATCTCTGCAGGATGCCCAATCTGTGGCTTTCCACCCTATAGATTCCTGCCACATCCTTCATCCATGGGCGAGGACTGCTCCCATTTCTTAGGGCACAACAACAGTAGGGGCTGCTGAGTGTGGACACCCTTCTTTGCCCTTGCCATGGCCGGGGCAGACTATTTGGGTCTCTTCTGCTCTGCCTTTACTTTTTATATGCATCTTTCCTATTTAAGTGTCACAGATCACTGCACCAGCTGATTAGCCTATACATGAATGGAATATAAAAGAGCAAGTCCCCAAGTTGTAGGTAAGACCTTTTGTGAGATTGACTGGCTAAAAATAAGATGGAAATTGGCTCTGAGCTTTTGAGAATCTGTCTCTTCCTCAGGCCACAGGAAAGAAGAGCAAGGGGTAGCACTTCATAATTAATTATGAATTTATAATTAATTTGAAGCCTGAATCAACAACCTACTAGAGAAACTGCTATTACTTCCTCTGGATTCCCAGTGTCTATCAGACAGTTTGATCCTCGCAAGCAGTTTTCAAAATTTCAGAGCCATTTTCTATTAAGTTTGATTTTTCTTTTTCAGCACCTTAGTCTTTTGTACAACTCTATTTTTTGACAATTCTTCTGTTTAGGGGACCAGATCAGTAGCTGTATTGGGTCTCTAGGCTATACAAGTGAGTGCTAACCCTCCCTGGGTAGGAATGATTTGTTTAGTCGGGTAGCTTTATGCATTGTTTTGAAGGTTGGTGCTTTTGACAGATAAACAATGCAAAAATATTCTGTGCTTCTGCAGCACATAATCTGATGTTCATTGTATACAAAGACTCCTTACTCTGTGCTATAAATACAGCTGAACTTCTCTCCCCTCACAGTTGCGTGTGGCTTAAGCAGACTGGTGGGGTGGGATTTTGAAAAGCAGTCAAGACTGACCTTTTCCTACCTCCCCCCTAACGCCAATGGTTAAAATTCCTGCTGACTTCAAGGAGAGTGGATCTGGATCAGTGTTGAACACTTCTGAAAATCCCACCTGTAAAGCCTGCAGAGTTCATTATAGGGGCAAAATTTTGTATAAAGCCCAGCAGGGACATACAGAAATTGTTAGCAGCTTACTAATGGCCTCCACAGTGGATGTGTGTATTGAATTTAATTGGGCTGCATCCCAGTAAGGTCCTGATATGCTTATGATTAATTTTCTCTACAGTCTACCTTCAACTTTTCTTTGAAACTGGATGGATACTCCATATTTGCACTTTTATAAAAGACTGGCAGTGAGATAAAGCATGCAGGTAATTATGCCCCGAGGAAGAGCTGTGAGTGAGGTAGACCCTCAGTTAATGTAGCTAGATGGTGTCAGTCCCTCTTAATGTCCTGCTAAAATAAAGCAACATTCAATGTGATACTATTTAATTTTTGTGGGTACAGGCATGGTTAAGTTTCTTTGTATAAGGTCTGCTTAGTAGTGTGAAGACATAAAATAAGTGTTGAGCACAGTGACACACTTGAAAGGGCAGGTTATATTTATTCTGTGTTGTGTCAAGGGCATGCTGCTTGCTAACTGTAATTAGACAGTGTATCTGGAGGTCTGTGGCCAAATAGCAGAGATGTCTTTGCAGAGTATAAAAGGACCATTGTGTTAGTCCCTGGTCTCAGAGGGTATGAAGATGTTTCCCTCTCCTGTCTGTTATTACTCATACTTGGTTACTTTTATGTAAATTCAGCCATGAGGAGAGCTGACAAGACTGTGACATGAAGAGATTTCACCTTTTTTCTCTGAAACAGGGCTTTTATTGTCTAGTAATACTGTCTTAGTTCTCTGCAAAGGAAAGAAAGAGATGTTATTGAAAATCCCATAATTAACAGCTTAAGGTATAAACCATATAGAACCCTGTGTTCTATGATAAACCCCCTAATTAGCTTTGTAGGAACTGTTTAAAAGCAAGCATACATGCATCCTTATCACTAAATAATTATTTGCAAATAAACTCTTTCTCAACATATCTTAGAAAAACACAAGATTATTAGTTGGCAGAGTTAAGCCAGCTGAGTAGCTGAAAAAGCATGAAAAGAGCTACAGAAGTTCTTTTCAGAATCCTGCTCTCTTTGGCATTATTTCTCTAAAGCTTGATTTATCAAGAGGAGAATACAGTATTTGGTTTCCCCACAAGTAAGCTCTTTTCATGTTTTGTCTTTGAAATGAAAATCGTCTTTTGGAACAAAAATCTGCTCTATCAGATAACTGCATGCTTGTCATCCCTAACAGTGTGCTGGCAGGAAGACTGGGTAAAAAAATTTCTGCAGTACATTGAGTACACAGTGCTGGCACTAGATCAAGAATCAATTCCTCTGATATCGAAATATTGACTTGGCATGGCCAGTCTGATTTAAATGCTTATCATTCTTGACTTTGTAAGCTACATGCATACTGCAAACATTTTTCATTGTGGGTCTGAGAATAAACATCTTTACAGCTGCCTGGCCATTTCTAGCAGAATAACAAAGGGGCTGTGTGCATGTATGGGAGCCTGTGTGTGTGAACGAAATTGCCAGCAGATTAATGCAACTGTCACTTCTGTGTAGGGCCATTTAGAAGAAGTTGAGAAGGGTATTTTTAATACTTGGAATTACACGGCATTGTCTCTCTGAGTGTAAACACAGGTTTCACAGCTCAGCCTGGATAGGTGCTGGCCACTGAGCCGATGGAAGGGAGAACACAAACAAACCCCAACACAATTATTAAAACATTTTAAAATCTTTGCAATGTGAAATAATACCACTACTAATACTACTAATAAAAAAGTAAAGATAATTTCCCATAGGCAATCAGAACACCTATTAAGTTAGCAACGGCGTTTAATTGGCATTATCGCATGCTTCAGTGAGGAAGACAATGGATCTTGCGGGTGCGCAAGTGGAACGCATTTGCATTTCATAGATGATTAAAATAGATTTGATTGCATTTGTCTGAAGCCTGGCAAGTGAGGGCACATCTGCTGCATTCGATGTGCCCTGCGTTTCCTAGGACTAATGGAGTGCACTGAGTCACCGCAAGATGGGCTTTTACCTCTGGAAGTCCCACAGCACCTTCTGCTGCACGGCCAGCTCCTTTGTTAGCCCTGGAGACCTCTTCTTATAAAGAATTGATGTAAAGTAGAGCAAGAAGGGAAGGATTTGAGGCAGTGAACTTGTCTTCATCTGGTTATGCAAGAGCCCTTGGGCTTTCTGCTGCTTCAAGGTAGAATTTATAAGGTGAGATGAAAGGTAATTTAAGTCATTAATTTGCGTTAAGGGCTGGCAGAACAACAACGGCGCATTTAATCTTGCCGTGGAAAAAAATTGGTGATTTGCAGAGTAGGGGTCAGAATTAGGGGTCTGATTTCCTCTTCCACTCAGCTTAAAAGGGGCTGCTTCAAAATGGAGTTTTATTTACTAGAAACATAAAGCTGAGTTAATTGTCTTTGAAAAGAACATCCAAGAACTTTAAATATAATACAGAAATCAATTAATTAATGGTACTAAAATGTTTTCCTCCTGCTTTTCATTACTTTCCCATCTAAGTTCAACATTAAAAATGCACTTCTGGCAGCAGTTCAGCTCAGACTTGTCACCCACCATCTGAGCTCTGTGAAGGACAAGGGCTGCCCTGTGCTTTGCAGGGGGAAATGCTCTCTCCTGTGAGCCCATCTTTCCCTCCCCAGCCCAGTAGCCACTCGACAGCTTTCTTTTTGGCAGTGTTGTGCTTTTTTGCCAGCCAGTGTAACCACCCAATGGCTGATGCCCTTGTCATTCTCTATTACTTCCTCCACTGCCCCGAGTGTGTCTCCTGGACCCTTACTGGGGACCTTGTCTATGGATTCTGCTGTTTATTGTTTCTTTTCTCCAAGGTGCCCTCTGTTTTGGCTGCCTTTGTGTTCCTTCTGCTCTTGCTACATGTTGTGCTCTTCTGTCCCTTGTTCTCACGGCGTTGCTCTCTTTCATGTGCCAAATGACTGCTCTTCCCTCTTTGAGAAATGTCTCTTAAAAACACATTGCCTTTACATCAAAGAGTGAAATAAAGAGGAGCTGGTTTGACTGGGAGAATGTGGAAAATATGCCTCCTCAGCTGATGAAAGCAGTTTTTCCAGGACACTAATGTTTTGGAATAGCTGGATGTGTTCAGCAGCAAAGATGATGGGTCACAGAAGGAGCAGGTTTCTTGGATGGCTCCTGTGCTGCCACGCCCTGTGGTCCCTGCGTGGTTGTGGCCACAGTGCACCCTCTGCACTGTGGGCTATTGGTATTCCTGTCTTTCAGCCCTGACCTTGCTCATAGCATCCCTGCCATCACTATGATATGTACAATTCTGGCATTGCTCATTTCCTGCCTCTCATTCCTTCCATTGCTTAGTTCCCTCAGGAACAGCCCTGGAACTGCCCATCTTGGGGGTGGTAGAGCAAATAGTCCTTCTACCATTAGGAGAGCTCAGATACCACCTATTTCTTGTGCTTTTTCACTGGGACGTTCCTGCATCCCTTGCTCCCTGAACTCCTTTTCTCCTGACCATGGCCATGCCTTGTTGGTCTGGACTATCCCTGTATGTGATATAGAACAACTTCCATGAGCTGGGTGGTAGCCGCAGGGAGATCAAACACACAAGTATTGGAATTTTTTAAAAACTATGTTACTTTGGAAACAAAATTACTGGGGATGTATGTCACATTGTTAAAACAATAATTAAAGTTTGCCTGTTGTGAGTCTTATTTTAATCGTGTACATGTTGCAATTTTTTCCCCTTTTACTTAAATAAAGTATTCCCATAGAAAAAGAGTGCTTATAAAAAAAATTCTCACCATTTATTGGCAATGCTTTTCCCTTCAGCTTTGTTGCTATTTAATCATAGCCCCTGGAGACAAGTTGCACATATTAACCTGTCAGAGAAATGTTAAAATTGCATGACACTTAGGAATATATTCAGAAAGTCCATAAAACCATCACAATGGTTCTGGTTTTTCTCCTCATCTGGTCATGTACTTTAACAACATTTCTCCATATACTGTATCTCTCACCCTATTGTTTTTTAATGTGGTCTCCCAGTTGGAAATGGCTTTTTGGAGGTTTTTGGATGACTGGCCAGAGAAATGTGGGCCCTTGCTTGTGACCACCCTGTCGTCTAGGGTCCCTAAGACATCAAGACAGAAGCCATGATCCAAGGCCTCATTTCAGTACTTCTACTAGGTTGTAGGTAAAGCATCAAGACAAAAACTAGAGCTGAGCCCTGCTGAATGCTAACTCGTGGACTAGTGTGGGCTATCACCTTCATAAAAAAATTGACAAGCTGCGTGACCTATGACTGCTTATGCACAGCTCCTTTTATAAGTTACTGGTGATATTTGTTTGCCATGAATCCCCTAATGGACCAAGACATCTCATTAAGCTGTGAGGAAGGTCTGTTGGCTTGGGTGCAGCTGGCCCTCATTTCTGAGGATGGAGTGGAATGTAAGGAAAGGCCAAGAGAAAAAGAGTTTGGAGAGTGAAGAATGAAGATTAGTGGTGTCTGCTTTTGAATAATGTTTTCACTCACAGGTTTCAGACTGTTAAATACGAATTTGGGCATCCAGCTTTAGATGCACAGTCTGGGAAACAAACATTTCAGAGGGGCACTGTGGATGCTGCCGTCAAGAAAAGTCCCCATATAAGACAAATTGCTGTTTCCACATGACAACACAGACACCAAACTCAGGGGGAAATATGGCTTTTAGCTTCAACAGTGTTTATCTGTGGTAAATGCCTGGGATATTCTTTATCAAGGCATATAAATAAATGTTTGTGCTTAGGCCTGTCCTTGAAGTAATGCAGCATTGAATATAAAAATCATAATTAATACACAGGTCAGGAGTTTGTAGATTTCACTTTTATTCAAAAAGAGAAAAATGGTTTTTCTATGTAAGCATGTACATGCTAAAAAATTGTTTACCATGTTTCAGAAGCACAAACATAAGGCTAAATTAAGCTTGATCAGTCAAGTCTGACTGTACCCTCTTTAATATACCATGGCTGACAATTCTAATCATGAAGCTTGCAAGCTGTAGAAAAAGCATAATTTTTATACACCTTTGGGAGAGAGCTGGTAGCTTAGAAGTTTCTATCCCTATTTCAGAAAGAAAAATGTTCATATGCAATAGAAAGATCTTTATTTGAAGGCAAAAATAGCACCTCTCTGTCATGTGCTCTAATTAACTTGCTGTGATGTCGCTCTGGTGATGGACACAGAAATAGACATTTGCTTTCCTAAATCCTGAAGTAGAAAATGAGGCATGAGTCAGGAGGATACAAGAGGGCAGAACTCATTTTCTTTTAATTACTTTTATTCAGGTTATATCATCCAGCAGCTGTTCAAGTTTCATTTTGAGATGTTGGCTCCTCCTGAAATCCCAGCGTGTCATTTTTGATGGGACTTACCTCTTCTCCTTTTTACATTATATAAAATTTTATATCTAAGTGCTGATAGGGAATGTAGACACGGTGAACATTGTTCCCATTCACTATTGAAGTATATAATTGGCCATCAAGTCTCTGACAGTAAAATAGAGGAGGCAGAAACTCTACAAAAAATGTGGCCAAACAATAAGAGGGTTCTCATTAGTAAGCAGATAGCCAGGGAAGTGTCTAAGTGTTCCTCCAGCAGGCATACACAGGTACCAGGGCCTGCTCTGAGGAAAAGCAGAGTGATTCATAACTGCATGGCAAGTTTTGGATGGCTGTGAAGGCTTCACCACAATCTCTGCTTGGCACCAGGGCTTCAGGGAGTTTTGCTCACTGTGACTCTAGATGGAGCTGGCAAAATTAAAGCTGTAACCAGGTGAATGTTACTCCCCAGTGGCTCTCTCCTTTTTTTAGTCTGCAAGGCAGGTTTGGCTGAAGGCACAGGAGGGTCTCCCAAGGCACAGTCCTGCTGGATACTTGCCAGTCTTCGGGCTGCTGTCACCAGTGTGTGATTCAAGTCCTCAACCCCAGTGCTTCTGCCCCTCTCCTCCAAAATGAGGATAACATGGCTCAGTTTTCCAGCAACATAGGAAAATAAAGACATAATGCCTCCTGAACCACCACGAGTTCTGCAGCTGAGGCCCACCATGTGTCTGTAACTGCTGCTGAAGGCAGCCAGTGCCCTTGAGAGGCAGCAAACTTGTGGAGAAGGCAATGGACAGACTTGCTGGGCACTGCATAAACGTAATATATTTCCAATCATTTTCCTGCCTTTTTTCAGAAACAGTAGGAAAATATGAATAACTTAGAAAGTTCTGGTTTTCAGTTCCTCGTATGTTGTGGCTGGTTTCTTCTAGTGATGGATGAAGGACTGAACTTTCTATATGTGTCAGTGGCCTTATTTTTCACTACAAGGTCTGTAAGCACAGTCTCTTGCAGGAGAGCACTTCTGTGTTTTTTTTTTTTCTTTTTTGTGAATTGTTTTTTTCCATGCTCTCTTGGGATATTGGGTGATCTGGCCTTCTAATCTTGGATGTGACCCTGAAGGAGAACAGGGTGCCTGGACAGCATGAAAAAGGCTATGTTAGAAGTCCAGGTAAGAAAAAAAAAAAAAAGGAAAAAAACTGAAAATAAAAATATCTATATAGAAACCACATTACCTGTACTGTTTGAGGGTATTTGAGAGACTGTAAGGAATCTGAAGCCTATTTTCTATGTATATTTAGGATGCTTTGACAATATAAATCAATATTTCAGTATTTAAAATCTAGGAAATGAAATGTGTATAAAATAGAACTGCCTGAATGAATTTTGACAGCCTCTCCTACCTGCATTATTTATTTTTTATTGTTTTATTTTTTACAGATGTGGACGGTGACTGAACTGCTGCTGTAAACTTGTACCCAGGTAGCTTTAAAACACATATTATTGGCTGAGTTCATAGTAATAACGTAGTTTAGTTATAAAACAGCTTTTGTTGCAAACAACTTTACAAGCTTTAAATATATATCAAACTACTGAATATATGAGAACCATTTTCATCTATACCTGAAATTCTCATATATGGAATGGGTGATTCATAGTAGATCCAGAACACATATAAAACTTCTGAAAATATATTTAGCAAAGGAAGTGAAGGCTATTTTAAATTTATGTTGAGCTGGAATTAGAAAGTACCTACAACAGTGTGTTAACAGACAAACTCCACCGAAGAGAGAGTCCTGTATCCTTAGGATTTACAGCCTGACCAGGGATTTGATTTAATTCTCTACTTGCAATGGGCCACCTCAGCCCACCATCACAAGCAGCATGTTGTGCCTCCGGTTTCCCAGCCCAACAACAGCATCACTGTAAATCAGCACCTCCAGGTTTTACAGCACAGGCCTGTGTCCTGAAGGTCCCACGAGACCTTGGGCCCATCCTTGTTCAGCTTCACTGTTGCTAGCATCAGCCTCTTTGAGTCAAACACGGAGGCTCAATGCTACTGAATAAATAAAGCCTGAAGTTCACTCTGTTTTTGTGTTCTTCTTTTTTTTTAATTATGATTCTCTCTTTTAGCTTTTATCCTCCTCCCTGCAAGCTACATATATTTAAGATTCTTCCAAATGGATGCAAATGGCTCTTATTAGAAAAACAGAAACCAGAAAATCACTCCAGGACAAAAGCTATCCCCAGCATGTTTTAACCTTCAAATTAGAGTACCCTCCCCAGTGCTAAAATGGGGTTTATAATGGAAATGCTGACATCCTTGCCAGACCCTATTGGCCTGTTGATCTTTTGTCCTGCAAGTTATTAAAATCTAGCCTGGTTGCCTGAGAGACAGGGTAGCTACTTAGAAGATATTTAGCCATCAGTAAAAATTAATGTCCAATGTATTTATTGGAAAAAACCCACTTAATTAAGTGCTCAAGTTATACAAGCCACCCACCAACTACAAGTGTGTTCTGGCAACAGAAGTGTTGTTGTTACCCTGGTTCTGCTTCATGATGTTATTTTCTTAAGTAAATGCATTTTTCAGCCTAACAGTTCTGGCTACAGCATATTGATAAGATAACTCTGCACTAAAAGGGAGACAGAGTATTTTTAGTCTCCTTTTCCAGTTACCAGTAGTTCATTAGTGACACTGTTGTGAGAGTGTTGACTCATTAAGAGTCTTTTCATTAACAGTCTGACATTCATATGTAGAAGAAAAAGCCAGGAAAAGTAATGAGGCACTCAGCATTTTCTTCTGCTTCTTTGGTACTTGTATCTTTTGTAATGTCACCAGATGAGCTGGAAGCTTTCAAGACTGTAGGTTTTAAGCCCAACTTGACTGTGTGCAGTCTATTTTTTCTTAATTTGCACACTTAATGTGATTTCAGGGGCAAATTTTTATTTTTCTTGTATAAGAGGTAGATGGCAACTGCATGTGAAAGTCAGATGTGAAAGTTCTGTTCTTAAATTGCTTTTAATTGGAGCCTTAAAGGCTAATGTGGAAACACTGGGGAAAATATGACTTTTACTATGTTATTTAAATAGGCTCTTAGCCACATCCCTAAACTTTATATGGCTTTGGATAGATTAGGAGGACTCTGCTAAGCTATCAAATACATCATACTCATGAAAATTCCTAGCAAATATATAAATATGTATTTTTCATTGTTTATAATTACCATTTAATTGTAGGACCATATTCCATAGCTTAACATTTATACAATGCCTGATACTTTAAGCATTGCACAAATATTAACTAATTAATAAAAACATCTGAGTAGCTCTTCTGAGACTGTCAGATTCCAAAGAAGTAAATTCCTCTTCTTGAAAAACAGGACTCTTCAAGCAAACACGTTGTAAGCTTTTAAATGGCAAATCCAAAATGACACAGTGGGACACCATTCCATGCCTGAAATCTGGGCACAAAGCCTTTATTTTTCCAAGATATTTCTTTTTCTCCAGTCTTGTAAATAAATACTAGGTAATGACTTAGGAAGCAGAGGGGAGGCAGGCCAGAGATGAACTTGACATTGGCACTTACTTTGTTTTCATCTGCATATAGTATTTCATTGGAATATAATAGTACATTGACATATGTATTCATTCAATCCTTAAATTCAACAGGACTCTTCAGTTCCGTCATCAAAAAAGCAAAAAAACAGCAAAGCAAACTGTATGGATTTAACCTTTGTTCTCCTTGAGAATTCATCAAACAAATGTGTGGCCTTTAAATACTTTATGAGTTATTTTGGCTTTGAAAGGTCTAATTTAGTGATGCAAAACTATGTGGTTATCTCTGGCTTGCAAACAAGCCTGAAAAGCTCAAATCCAACCCATAACATATTGTTTGATAACTTTAAGCTACACTGGCACTTCTGTTTTCCCAGTCAGGGCTTTGCTTTCTATGATAATCTTATAGTTCTGGTCCCCTCTGTCTCAGTCAAAGAGATGGCATTTCAGAACACGTGACCAACAAGTTGTTATTGCTGTGTATTTTTATATTCAGCATTGTGTCTGTAGAACAATCAGGACAAAGCAAATATCCACTGTTGCCATGTTGCAATTTAAGGTAGACACGTGGATTCTGCGCCAGGATGGTAATATAGATATTTGGAGCCAGGGTGCTCCCAGGACACGTGGTTTGTTTGCAAGGGCCGTGGGTGACAGCCCCCAGCTGAGAGAGTCGTCCAGAGAGAGCGAATTTTCTGTTACAGTAAGTTTTATCCCATCCCATGTTGAATATTCTGATTTACAGTAGCCAATCCATTGCGAGACACAAATCTTACAAGATTTACATATAGCCTATGGGAGCAACAAGATTTACATAAGGCACTACATCCTAAATCTTTAAATGCTAATTTCTAAGATACCATCTTCCTACCTCAACAGTACCCTCCCCCCATGGGTCTGGGGCCTGTCTGAGGTATTGCTCAATATCCTGCCTCAGGGTGAGGCCAGCTTACATCTCAAAAACTGCCTTCATTTCTATGTCACTCACAGGTTTTATGTTTTCAGGATGTGTTGCCAAACAATCATATTTGTAAGATTTCCCTTCCCCAACAGACACAGAGTGATAAAGATGAGCAAAGGGCAAAAACTGGCTTGAGGAGAATGGGGTATACCTGGATTTTTTAATTTTTTTTTCCTTGGAAGTTATCTTTTTAAAAAATATATTTTTTAATACTTTGTTGTTTAAAATAGAAATGTTAATGGCTAGTGAATTTTAATTTTTGGTTTCCTATTTGCCGCCTTCTCACCCCTGTCATCTGGGGCAATGTGGATACAAGATATTTTTAATTATCAGTTGTGAATTTGAGAACTTAGGAGGCTCTTTATGCATATATCTGATAAAAAAAATAATATGGAAGGAGTTTTTAGAGAACTTTTTCAGTTTTCTAAAAAAAGCTTTTAAACATACTTTACATTTTGGGAGCAGCCATAATTGCAAGGCTGTAAGCATGGCATAGAGGCTGCAATATCACCTTAGGTTTATTTCACTTGGGGAGTAGTGTTAAGGATGAATGATTTGGTAGCAGGGAGCCTCAGAAAGTTAATCCAAAAATTAAATTGCAAAAAGGGGGTTGAGGAAATGAAAATGACACTGACATAAGCAGCTGGAGCCTCAGAAACCATCCCATAGTTTGATCAGTTGCCATGTTGTCTGCATGTCTTATTAAAGAGCTACAATATATATAAGACAATATAAAAACAGTGAAAAAATATTGAAGTTAATGTAGATGTGATTTCACAAGAGATGTGCCATTTATTTTGTTTGACAGCCAGGGATAACTGAATGGGAGTGAAAGCAGGAGGGTATGATGGCAGCATATTCATTACCTAAGTAGGATTTTGGCTCTAAAGCAGCTTTCTGCAACTTCTGATCAGATTTTTCCTTCGTATTGCTCAACATGCTGCATCAATATTTGTACATTTTGGATAATCACCCAATACCCTACAGCTCCATGTACTTTTTGTGGTGTGTATTCTCTATCCAGGGAACCAAGTTTAAACTTGTCAGTTCCATGAATACCACTTCAAGCATAAACTCTGGGCTCCTCTATAGCAAGATTCTTATAGCAACATTTGGCTGCATGGTGATGACAACAGTTTAATAGTATGGGAAGAACAGAGATTAAAAAATAAAATCTTCAAATGAAACACCCCACACAGAACTGTCTAGAGCAGAAGAGAAATTAAAAATCACTAAGTGTGAATTTACAAGGTCTCTTCACATTAATAAATTAAAATACTCTCAAAAGAGGATCAACAGATCTTAGCAGACTGGACAACCACTATAGAGCTGAAGCACAAAATATTTAAAATTATTTAAAAGTAGAGGGATTTAGGATTGGCCATACATGGTCAAAGTTGTGTTACTCTACTTGGAATAGAATCCCTGCAAATAAAGCTTAAAGCCATCCTAACCACAGCAATTTTTTTAAACTTAATCAATCACTGCACAAATGTGCCCTAAATCTGCAGTTCTTAAATATTTGATAGATACTAATTAATATATTAACAAAAATATGCATTTAATCAAGATGAGGATAGCCATAAAAATGATCCCCAAATATCCCATATGGTTTTCGACTTACATCAGTGTGATGTGAGAGCCCAAGGCTTATTTTCAGTGGCTTTGCTAATGGATCTTGTCCTGCCCTGAGCCAGCCCCTGGCAGTGAGTTTGCTGTACAGGGGGTGAGCAAAATGTGCAGCTCTGCTTTATGGGCTGTGAGGCACCTCAGAACCCTTGTGGTGGAAAAGGAGAAAAGCACAGGTTCCCACCCACTATTTTGCACATTTTCACGTTTTTAGACACAGTTTCTTACAACCCATGTGCAAGATTTATAGTGTTATTGAGGAGGGCTGAATAATCTGTCTTTTTCTACCCTGCTTATAATTTCACCAGAAAGCTGAGATATTCTGCTCCAGATCCTCAGCTGGCAGGAGTCACTAGCTGGAGTGGATCTAGTTTATCTCAACTTTTGGTAGGTCAGTGATGCAATTTTTGGAAGCTATTTAGGGTTCTATTTCTTTGTGCACTTTTTTCCTAATTACTTAGTTTTTATTTGTTAGATTTTGTCTTTTCCAAATTTTGTTTTCTGTTCTAAAATCCATTCTGCTTTACCAGTAAATGAAAATCCCTATTCTTTCGACAGCACTGTTTTAAAATGACACTTTGCTTTCAGTTAGAAACTATGCTAATGGTTTTGATTTGTTTTATTTTTCTTATTACTATTGATATCTGCAGCTGCTGAACTTTTTAACATACTCATATTTTAAAAAATAATTTGAATGAAAAATAGAAGTCTCCCAGACTGCCGTTCAGGAAATCTCACAATTTACAGTTTTCAGTTCAATTTCCATTAGAGAGCACTGTGACATTCAGCACAGGGCACTATGCAATATCCAAGCAGTGTGGAGAAATCCCTAGGGACAGTGTGTTATGGTGAAGGGGGACACCCACAAGTGTGTCACAAGTACACCCAACAAGAGTGTTGTGGGACTGTGCCACTAGAAGAGGTGAACTTTCAGATGTATTACAAAGGAAGCAAAGATGTATTTGCAAAAACAAGCAAACTTCCTGCCCATTAATCTGTCTGTTGGAGCAGTGCTGCTCGTGGAGCAGGTGGTGAAACAGCAGGAGGTGAGTGTGCAGGTGAAGGCAGCAGTTGAGTTTGAGATGGTTTACAATACAGGGAGATGTCTGAACTGAATGAGCAATGCAAACATAGGTACTGCAGAAAATAAGAGGAAACTGGTGAATAAGAGCATTTAACAGATATGGAGTTAATGGGATTAGACTAGAAAGTGTTATGCTATGGGTGCTACCCCTGCTAGCAGCACCTAGTAATTCCTGCAGAGGTTGCTAACAGAGGGCACCTCCTTATACAAGTAACTGGGTAGACAGAGTAGTTCAAAGGCACCTTCCTGGCCAGTGGGAAAACCTGGGGTACATCTCACTCTCCAAAACTCCATTGCTGCAGACACAGAGTCTGAGCACTGGCATCAGCACTGGCACAGAGCACCAAGGAGCCATGTGTGGGTTTTTTGAGTTAGCTTGGACTATGATCTTTAATCACACTTCTGGAGACCAAGATGAAGAGCACTCAGCCCTTTTGGCTAATAGTGACCATACATTCTCTGAATAGCACCATGTCCTCACTCGCCTGACACTGTCCCAGACAGCTGAATTCAGATATTGCTGCATATTTTTAATTTAAGGAACAAAGTGGCAGGAAATGGAAGAACAGAAAGGGAAAGAGCAGTGACAAAGCTGACAAGGTTTTTGTGTGTGGCTGAAGGGCAAAAGATGATACAGTAGGGAGAAACCCTGGAAAGGGGAGGGGAACGGTGATTAGATAGCCTAATATGTTTTTTCTTCACCATTTAATTTCCTTAGGAGTACATGCTGCATTTTATGTCAGTGACAGATAATGAAGGAGTCAAAAGATAATAAGCTCGGTATTCAGAGAAGATCCCAAGAAGTGGTATGTTACAGGGCTGTTTGGAAAGCTGAAATTCTCTGGTGATAGGAGATGGATGAGTTGGCTGAATGCCCCATGAGATTTTCCTCAGTCAATCTAAAATTAATTCCCCTTCATAATTAAAATACATTTTATATTTTTAGGAACAGCTCTCTAAGTGGTGGTTGGCTTTTTTTTTTTTTTTTTTTTTTTTTTTTTTTTTTTTTTTTTTTTTTTTTTTGTGATGTTGTTTTTTTTTGTTGTTGTTGTTTGTTTGTTTTTTTGTTTGTTTGTTTGTTTTTCCCCTACTCCTTTTTGCTGTGTATCGGAGCCAGCCACTTTAATTGCTAGTTTGCTTGGTATAGGATGAAAAAAATCCCAGAATGTTCATGGCTGTCTGTTTTAGCTACTCGTTTGATTTTGTATCCGTTGTATAAGCTACCATGTACTTCTTTCTGCAATAGATCTTTAAGGCAGTGACCTGCAAGTGTTAGCTGACAGGTAAGGAACTGTGACACAGTCAGAAAATGCAGGTTTCCCAGGGTCCCAGGGTGGTGGACTAGGATTTTGAACTTCAGCCTCTCATTTTTCAGACTGTTTCTCCTGCCCAGTTGTCTGAGGCTGATGTCTGTATCAGGAGTTATGTTGGTGACACGTGGATCCATGAAAGTGGCATTCAGTCCAGTGCAGCCTCACACAATGGGCCAAATGGAGATTTCAAAAAGATGCTGCACTGTTTTGTGCCTGATCCTCCCACAGCTGTGGATAAAGCTCCCACTGGTTTCATTTCAGGTGGTTCCACTTCTGAAGCCTTCTGGAAAAACCCTAAAGCGAATCAATTTTTCATTCCATTTTATTTTTTTTAGCATGCTTTGATGGAAACTTCCTCTGGGGTAAACCCAAACCAGCTCACTCCCACCTCCCTCCCATTTTTCACTGGGTCTGTTTAACTGAGAATATCCCAGTACTGACCTCAGCCCACAAGCCAGCTTCTGTTTCTGCTAAAGGGAGTGCAAGTCTAGCATCAGGAACAGCAATAGCAGCAGCATCTGACCTTAATTTAAACTAGTTGCAAACTGGAAGATGGAAACAGTAGTATATGTTGGCAGATTTCCTGGTGCTCCCAGACACTGGATCACTGCAATCCATCTAAATTCCAGTTTACCCCATAAGAATACAATGAGTCAATTAACCCTTTAAATAAATCAACTAATTCCAGAGCAATCGCATAGCATCTGTTTCTTCATTTTATCAGTTGCATAATAAAAATCTTCCTCTTGCCTTTCTGTTTCCTATTGCATTCTGTGTTTTGCATAAATACCACCAGTGCCTGCCAAGTCACAGTTGCAGAGACCTACTGCAGAAAATGGAACCAGAGACACACACTGGGAGAAATCCTCTTTAATGCAGTGCTTCAAATTGAATGCCTGCAGTGCTACACAGAATCGCAGAATGGTTTGTGTTGGAAGAAACCTTAAAAATCATCTGGTTTCATGGCAAATTTAAAACTAAAATCCACACCTCATTAACAATGAATCCTGATGAGTAAGTTAAGTAGAAGAAACATCAATAATTTATGGTGATGAACTCCGCATTTTCCTTCTCCCTCTTTGTGTTGCGTCTGTCTTTGGAAGCCTCTAGCATATTACAAATGAAGTGCCACAGATGAGCTAGAAATAAAAAGCTAGGAGGTTTTCCAGGGAGACAGAGAATAAATACAGAACCTCCACAAATGCAAACACACATGCTCTGGACTGTTAAGAATTTTGAATCACACAGTGTTTTATCTTCTCAGAATTTCCCAAGTGGCAAAATATATCCCCGGGAAAAGACATGACAGCAGACAAAAAGCAAAGACAACCAGAAAATAAAATTCAAATCAGAAAGCCTACCATAATGCAGTTCAGAATTACTTGTTCCCTGAATGATAAAGGAAAAGTAGTAGTCCTGACAATGATCAATTTTTCTCAGAGAAGGCTAGCAATTTAACAGTGGGTAGACATCTTACAGATATTCTGGCTGAAATAGAACAGAGGGAATGAACCAAATGATTAGATTTCCAAGTGTGAATTAGCTTATGTAGTTTTTACACAGTGCTTTGGAATAGGATCCAAAAAACATCCTTTCAGGTTGATGTTTGTCACTCTGATATTTCTTCTGTCACCTAACATGGACTAACCTTAGCTTTACCCTACATTGGTTCCCAGATCAGATATCCTGTGTGTAACGCTAGAAGGGACTTTTTTTAGAAAGCCTACTAATGTTGATGATCCCTTTTATCCAGCTTTATTACTTATACCTTCCTTTTTTGCATAAACACTTGGCAATATATTTTCTGCTGGTAAAGGAGAAAATTATGCAGTCAGGTGTTCCTTTAAAAAAAACTTCTTTCTTTCAAAGACCATATTAGTGCTGTTACCTTGAATACAATAAAAATCCCCAGAATATTAATATAATGAAGCTTTGAATTAAGTAATTCCTTTCTTTAAAGTTCTCAATTTTTTTTTCATTATAAGATGCCTATTTTTTTATTCAGATCCACAGTACAGGAATCTTTACTGATGTGAAAGTCCCCTTTGCTTCTGTTTTAGGTGGTCGTGCATAAAAGTGTGCTGAAATCAAACCTCAGTCTGTCTGCTTTTAGTGAGTGTAATTTTCAGGTGTGGCTGACATTTTTTCAGCAATCACTAAGAAGAAATGTTGAGGGTTGGAATGGAGAGTCACTATTGTGACATAGCAAAAAGCAATAGCAAGTGCTTGTTAGGCAGTGAGAAAAGTTTTAATGTGGTATAAACCTTCTAGCTTTAGTGATTCCATGGTTTTCAAATAGCCAATAGAACAAGTGATTTTTATTTCCAGTCTCATGTTGAAGGTTAATGTCTCTCTTGAGTAACACGATTAAGAGACCAGTGGTGTAATATTTTGGGGAGTGAAAAGAGCTCTCCTACTGGTTCCTGAATGTTACTGTCTTGTACTGTTTTACTCTTGAGTTTGCTCTGGGAAACAGTGATGATTTGGTTTCACAAGAGTGGTTTCAATAAGGAAAAAGGGTTCCATGGTCATACACCTCCTAGGCTGTGTGTTTGTGGGATCCCTGCTGGTGATAGTGGAGATGTGCTGTCACACTCTGCATTTATTCCTCAGGCTTGGTCAGGCTCCTGGTTTGTAGAGGTTTATATCTGAGATTACTTTAGCAAAGTTGGGATGCTGCAAGGAAGGGAAGTTTGACAAATTTTCATTAGAAAATAAAATTGTCTTACATCTAGTTTTTGGTGTAGGTCATAGGTTAAGATGATAAGTAAGCTCTGCAGAATAACGTTTTGGCAAGGTTCAAAGTGGATCTTTGAGACTGGAGAGCATTGAGAATATGGCAGTACATTTTTATTTTTCCTTATGTGTCTGCTAATTTCATTCATATAGGCTTAATTCTCTATTAATATTTTTTCTAATAAGAGGGTATTTGTAGGCTATCAATCATGATTATTATATGAAGATTTAAAGGTTTAGAGACCTATGAGAATGTTATTTAATTAAAGTTTGTTAAATCAGGTGGAAAAGCTGAAATACTGGTTAGTCTCTTGGCATGATAGGAGAGGTTGTGATGCCACCTTGGGAAGGGGTACAGAGATACAGACTGGTGGCAGCCACAGTGGCAAGGATGACATTAATGTGAAGGTGAGTCAACTGAGATATTGCATGGTTTTGTTTACACAAATAGTAGGTGAGACAAAATGGTTCTTTTCAAGACTGGGTAAGTCAATTTGAGTTGGGCAGGAGGGTTTAAAAAACCTCTTTGGTCATATTATAAAAGAAGCCTCAACCAACTGAAATTATCTTTGTTAGTTTTCTACAGATAAAACTCTATAGTCTGAAGGACAAAAATTTTTATGCCTTTATAGGAATTATTTAGACTTCAACAAAAACCACAACTGTTTCTTTACAATGAAAATATTTTTTTTATTTGTTTAGCTCTTTGCATAAACTTAATTGGCACTTACTTATCACAAATAATTTAGTGAGAACCCAAAGGGTCAAAAGAAGTCATAATGTAAAGAGAAAAAGAAGAGGAAGATGAGAAGTTCCTTTAACTCTTCAAGTGATATGATATGGAAGCATGCAGGCTTCCAGGTTTTTAGTAAAAGAATTAAAGTCCTTTTACAGACCAATCCATGACTGCTCTACAGTAACTAATACACAAAAAGAATGAAGCTGTTACCAGAAACACCAAAAGTTTAGTTTTGTATCAGCAGGTAAGGAACTGTGCTTGGCTGTATTTTCAGTGTCTGACTCAAAAGATAATAACAATTATTTCTCAGCAATTGTTTTACAGAGAATTTAAAGATGTATGCTATGTGTATCATATAATTGGCATCTGTATTGCCTCAGGACTGAATCAATGTAATCCAAGACTGTAGCTACATAAACTTCCCCTCTCCTGTAAGGGAAAGTTTTCTTTGGGTGATAGTAGGCTGCACAGCCATGATGAATTGCATAAATAACTATTTAACTATTTCCAGGCTGAATTGAATAAGAAAGACTTTATTAATTTCAAGGGTATCTTTAAAATTTCAAACTTTTTTTTTTATTAAAAATAAAGATAAAAAGAATTATGAAGAAAAATACTTATTCCACTGATTTCTGTATCGCTCTGGTACAGATAATTGGTTTTATAGCAGTACTTTTTCTATTTATCTCAAATGTGGATTTGCCAGATATCAGGTCTGAAAAAGTGGGGAAAAAATTTCATTGGCACAGCCTTGTACAACCTGTGTGCCCCATGTCACCAGAGGCAGTAGCTGTCACAGGCCTGCCCCTATTGCTGTTTCCTCATTATCAACATAGCTGGAGAAAGCACAAGAGTGCTGGATACACACCAGAAAGTATTTTTCAAACTCTTCCTGTCTATTAGGGAAAACAATGGATTTTAAGAAGGCAATGAAGGATGAATAGGGCATGAATGTCCATTGCATAGTACAAATGGTTTAAAGAACATCCCTGAAACCTGGTGTCATGAAAGCACTTCTGCCACGGCCAGACATGCACTGTGACTTTCAAAGTTAGGATTTTCCTCATTTTACATGGTGTCCACCAGCCCATTATTATTTGGGGTAATATTTTGGACTCCGTCCTATGTTTTCCTCATGCATGTAGGTGCTCTTGTTCTGGCCCTGTCTGCAGTTCCTTGGCTCCCACAGAGCCCAACGCAGTATGCTTTGCTGTCTCTCCAGTTATCCTGACAACAAGCTCCACCAAAGCTGGCTGTGTTTACTACTGAATACCTTCTAATACTGCAAATACCTTCTGTTGGGAGTTTACAGCACCCCTTGGGCCCAGCTTGCTTATGATGTTGGTATTTAAGACCTTTGTCTCTCCCAGGCATGATTACCCTGATCTCTTGGTACTTCTAATTGCAGAAATCTTCTCTCCCTCACAACCCAGCTTCAAACATTTAGGTCTAAAAGTGGCCTTGCCTGAGCTGATGAGCCTGGGCAACTCCAAAAAGAGAAAGAGAAAACTTTTCTGCAGTTCTGGCATGATTGCACAAATTCAGCTGGTTGCAATGCTTCAGTTCTCCATTTCCCAGGAGTAAGGAAGAGAACTAATCAAACCAACCCAAACAGATGATCACCAGCACGCAAGCAGATATTGCCTTTCAACACTTTCCCATCTACTCTATCTAATCCTCATATTCTGACTGACATAAAATAAACACCACTCTCCTCCCAGGACTGCCAGAATGGAAGAAGCATTCAGTGATGGAGATGAACAAGGTGGGATCAGCATTTGCTAGGTTTCTCTGCTTCCCTAAGAGGTATTACCCTGCATTGTTAGGGACTGAGAATTGCTACTTTAAAATGAGCTGCAATAATCTCTGTCTTGCTTATTGCCTCATTTTGGTTCAGAAATATCCATATCAACATGTGGCTTAGACATCAGTAAAGCAGAACACAAATCCGTGGATGACTTCATCTGTTGTACAAATGTTAGTGAAATAGAAAAAAAAAGATTTAGTGATTAACATCTCTGGAGAACACATGTATTTTAAAGTCACTGTTATTCCAGTAGTATCTAAACTACAAGAATAACAGTAAATTTGACTTAACAGGGGAGACAAAAGAGGCAGGTGACTACTCTGAATGTGGATTGCTGTGTTTCTCCTCTCTGGCTGCCAAATGCTAGGAACATTGAGGTCTTGGTAGTTATTTTGCTCATTTCAGTCTATGACATCCCTGACTTATGTCTCAAATCTTAAGATTTGTAGAAAATCTTAAGGCTTAAAGGTGTTTCAGTTCAGTAGAGTCCTTGGCATAAAGCAGTATGTCAGTTGTCAAAGTAAATTTAAGAGAATAGTTTTGAATGTTCCATGAAAACTCTGGAAAGCCAGATTAGACAATACTCAAAGGTAGGAGGAACAGGCAAAATGCACAGCCTCTTTATGGTAATTACAGACTAACTCATCAATAACAGCCTCCTATGCATTTTTGGGTCCTTGACACAGTTTTTGCCCTGTGCTGTAAGATAATCCTGAAGCTAACTCAGCTGTAATCTTAAATCAAAGAAGAACACTTGGGGATGGGTAGGAGGACTAATAGTTCAAGGAAACAGAATTCTACAGAACTAAAATCCTTAACTTGCATGAAGAATCAGCATGCACAGATACCTCCTTTGAGTCCAGAAGCACCTAATTTGGATCTGCACAATTTATTTATTTATTTATTTTAATATGAAAAGTACCAGTTTCTTTTTATACAAAAAATCTTCTTTATGTGGGTAACCTTAAAAGAGGGATCTGATCATTTGGACTCAGTAACAATCTTCCTAGGTCATAGAGTATTTTTAATTAACCTGATGTTCCAGTTATTTTAATTACCTTTGTAGTTCCAGGCAAAGGCAATATTCACTGCTTTTCCACCTCAATTTAAAAGCAGTGATGCTTTGCACATTACACCATAGTGCTTGTGTTATTCCAATGGCTCAGGTACGTACTGGAAAAAAAAAATCTGAAAACATATATTTGAACTGGGAAGTATTTTGGGATGAAAGACAATATGGAAAGGGAAAGTATGATATTGATCTTCCTCTCAGAAAAAGGAGGAAACCCCAAACCCTAAAATGAAATATCAGTGAGCATTACCCAAAGTTCAGCTTTACCACTAAATGCAGCCTTTATAATCGTTTGCTGAATGAGAGCAGGGCATCAGCACTCCATCCTATATAAAGGGTGATGTCTGTGCACACCACTTGCTTTTATTTCTAAATGCAGAGTCTGACTGCAATCTGAGACCATCTGAGGCAAAAAGGAGAGTCAGTGGCTCAGATGACAGTCTGGGTTCAGCATAGCTGGCCTGGGTGGGGTTCCATGCTGAGCGGGAGCTGCCAAGCAACATCACTGAGAGAGTAAACCACGTTGTGAAGTGAGTCTTACAGGCTTTCACAGGCCATATACTCTCTTTCATTAAATAACACACTGAATTGTCCCTAAGCCAGTCCTAGAGAGTTAGTGGTTTGGTAGCCAGCCAGCATCTTGTTGTAAACTTTCTGGCACAAAATAGTAATATTTGTAACAAATTCTATGGATGTGTTAACGTATGGAATTTGGAAACACTCGCCTAGAGGTCCCAAAAGACGATGAACTTCAGTACTTTCATGACTTATTTCATGAAGATCTTTCCCAAAAAAAATCATCAAGACTTGTACTCAAGAAATAAACCAGAAATTTTTCTGTTTGATTAATGCTGCATGGTGCCTTTTTTGTCCAGATAGTGGGATATCCATGAGCAGGTCACGAGTGTCTCTTATGTATATATAAAAATACTTTTTCTCCGGATTGATGATAAAAGTTTGCACTCGCATAATAAAATTCAAAGATTGTTGCTTAATAGCAATTTGTAATGTAAGTCACAGGGTGCTGTTTTTCTACATATTTTCCATAACTGTGTGGATAAAGAAGAAATTCTGAAATGGCTGTTTCAAGACAAAAACCAGGCTTCCTGTCAGTAGACAGATGCCTCACTGGACTCTATGGTGTCCTTAATGAAGCTCCAAAGGCTCTGTACAGTGGTAAAATCCATGCTAGGCCATGCAGCTGCATTCTAGTGCCTCTAGCTTGAAAACTTGGTTTGGCAAATTATTGTAGATGTGACTGAAATTTGGGGGCTGTGCCCCTAAAGCATTTGTGACTGTTTCTCAGAAGAGAAAAGAATTTTCCTGAAATGAAGACATATTATAAAGCATTCCCTAAGATTCTTGGTACAGTAATTTCTTATGAGTAACAGGACAATTATTCTCATGGTGTTTGGAGGCTCCATGAACACTGGAGCCCTGGTGTGGCGTGAAAAGTTGGGATTTGAGGTTTTGACTTTGATATGACTGGAGAACTGGTAGACGTCTAACCTCACTGCAGCTTGTAAGAAAAGGCTCTACTACCCCAAAGCCATGCTTTAGAAATAGTGTAGTAAAGGTATCCAAAGCATCTCCTGGTCCCTTCTGAGGCAGCTGGAGAGTTTCAGAAGGGTTCTTACG
The DNA here is from genome assembly GCA_013397195.1 of Hylia prasina. Taxonomy (NCBI): domain Eukaryota; kingdom Metazoa; phylum Chordata; class Aves; order Passeriformes; family Sylviidae; genus Hylia; species Hylia prasina. Next base: position 1,635,396 of record VYXD01012026.1, on the reverse strand, counting down.
CATTTATACAAATCATGCAAGGTTCAAATAAAACACATGGAAATGTAGTATTTGGTAACATATGTTAAGCATGCTGATATATCCCACAGCAAGGGCAGGCAGTTATTATTTTTCATCTTATTAGTCAATTATGGTTAATTATTGGTATCATGGAACTTCATATGGATTATGTAGGGGGTTTTTTTTATTTTTTGTTGTTGTGGGGGTTTTTTTGTTTGTTTTTTGGTTTTGTTCTGTGTGTGGGGTTTTTTTTTTATTTTTAATTTCTGCTTATGGAGGTCAGTAGATGCAATTATTTCTGTGGCTAATTCATGAGTCATTGTTTAAGAGATGAGGATGATGATTCACTTTGACAAAAGCTATTAATAGCTGCCCAACAATATATTTTAAGGTCTTGGAAGAATCAGTCCCTTTTTCTTCCACAAGGAAATATAATGTGGTAAGTCTTTTCCCAGCTTAGCTGTTATGACAGAAGCACATCATTCACAGGATTGCCCCCTATGAACAAGTTAACATAAGAACTAACAGAGAGTTTTAAATAAGAGCTGACTTACACAACACATACCAGAGGATACATGACCCAGTGATGGTGTCTGGGAATCATGTCCTCTCTCTTTTATTTTCTTGTTTAGCCTTTTTCCCTTCCCCCTGCATTGCACATGGGCTGCTCTAGTCTCCGGCTGTGGTCATGTCTACTCAGAGTATGGACAATGCCTCTTCTTGGACCTGAGGGTGGGCAAGGCAGCTTTTGGCTGCTTGTGTTAGGAGTTTCATCAGTGCAATGCTACTGCTGAGATGATTCATTCTTTCTCCCTGTGGGATTTATTCACTTGGGTTATGCTCTGAACTATGCTGGGATGCAGCAGAGATCAGTCTGGAATTCTCAGACATTGGGCAAAGTCTTTGCTGGTCCATGTAGATTTACTTTTTGGGCTCTGGTGTGCAGGGACTGGGTCCTGTGCTGGAGGTGGGTGCCTGTGGCTGCAGCCCACAGAGAAGCTGCACAGAGCTGCATAACAGCTTATGCAAAGGGACATCTGGCACTGGGCTACTACATCCCTGCTTTGTGAAGGCCAGACCAACCTCAGTATTACCTCAAGTTTCTCAGAACCTGTCCACCAAAGTGCTGCAGCCTTCCAAACCCAGAGCATCTCTGTGAAGCTGCCTGGGCAGAAGTGAAGCCAGCAGGACTGATCATTCCCCATGACATGGCACTGGGCAGAGGTCAGTGGGAGCACTGAGTCCAGTTCTGTCTTTCTCAGCACAAGAAAGGTGTCAGCCATGCAGAGTGAGTCCAAAGGAGGGGTCACCGGGGTGGGGGGGACTGGAGCAAGAGGTGTAGAAGGAGAAGCTGAGGCAGATGGTTTATTTTAGTCCAGAGAAGGAACAGCTGAAGGGAGGTCTCCTGGCTGCCTGCAGCTACCTATTGGGAAGCTGTAGGGAAGATGAATCCAGATTCTTATGAAAGATTCACGGTGAAATGGCAAAAGGCAACAGACATGGCTTGAAAGACAGGAAATTCCAGTTAGTTATTAAGATTTTTGTTTTACTGGAAGAGCAGGAAAAGGTGGAGCAGATTGGCTGGAGAAGTGCTGGAGCCTCCATCCTTGGAGATGCTCAGAACTCAAGAGGACAAGTCCAGAGCAAGCAGATTTAGTACAGCAGATCTTGCTGGTATTGGATTAGATTAACTACTCCAGTTCTTTCCTATATATATATATTTGTAATTCTATAACGCATAGTAGATCAGCACTGTCTCAAAACCAGCCTTGCACTGCAAAGGCAAAGGTGTGTGACTACTACTCTTTTTCTTGTCAGAGAGCATTGAAGGGGTGGGAGATGAGGAGCATTACAGTAGATCTCCCCAAAATTTCTTAATGGAAAATCCTAAACTAGCAGACAAACAGAACTGTAAAAGCAAAACACCCCAAAAGAAAGACAAACTATTTTAAATTAATCAACATTTTGTACAATTCTGTACAGGACTTGTTAGTCTCAGCTTATGTTTCCTTTATCTGTCTTTTTTAATTCCTGAACACAAACCCAAATTCTTGCATAAAAAAGGCCATGTGATGCAGGTGTAGAAGTGTAAAAATGAGAAAAGATTAAAATGGATATTCTTATTTCATTTCTACCCCTGGTTTAAGATCATTGTGATGTATTCTGATTTAGGACTTTGAGACATTGTCTAAGCCACCCTCTGAGGCTGATTTAGACTCTTTCAGCAAATGTTCTTCTCTCTGGTAAGTTTTTGTCAGAGATCTGCACGCAGTTCGCTAATTCTCTTCATGCCACAGTAAACTTTAGTGAAGTCAATAGCTACTCTGGCAGCAAAGTAGAAATGAAAGAGATTCTCTATTTTCAGAGCTCTAAAATAGCCATGGATCCATCCTTTGGAAAATACTGCTCTCAGGGGGGTCTGGTGAAGTGGTGTTGGGTTTCCAAATGGACAGAGAAACAGACAACTGTGTTCTTGAGTGTTTCATGCTGTGAAGTGACAAGGATGGCTTCCCTGGAGGGCTGGCTAGCTACAGGCATGAGATTACATAGATGGCTTTCCCCCTCCTATACCATGTGCCAGAGATATTACTGCCTCTCCTGTTTCAGTGCCCACTCACTGGAACTTCTACTGGCACTGAGCTCTGCCTAACGTGGTAGCAAGCCCTGTCACCAGGGTCCCCTGCCACTCCAAAGTACATATTTAAAGGCAATCTTGAATCCGGAAGGGAAGAAGGAAGAGAGTGTAATGCTGTGCTGTTTCAGCTGCTAATTGTGCCCAGATTAGTTAATTAGATAATTAACATAAGAATGCTCTCTTTTCATATTAGAGCATCATACATTTACAATAGAGCTGTTCATAAGCAGAGTGCTATGCTGTGGGAAACACTAATTAATTTTGCAAATTTGGACCTTTAATTGCTAAAGTGCCGTGCTTTCTCAATGTTTGTTTTAGAGTAATGTTAACTGATTACTGCCTGTTTGGAGAAGTATTTATTCTCTCTGCCAGTTGGACACATTCCTCTTGCTGTGCAACCAGAATCCCAGTTTATTTACAATATTCACAGCATTGCACTTCAGAGGAGCCTGCAAGAGATGAGATTGTCTAAAAACCCAGCTGACGTTGGACCCACTACCTGCACAAGCAACACAGCCCATCATTTCCAGTTAGGACACAGCCCAGTCATATATCTCTGCAGCCTGCACACTTGATTATTGGAACAACATTCATTCTGGCTTCAAAGCAGAATCTGGAAAAACTGCAGCTGGCAGATGCAACCACCTGCTTCCTTTGCAGCAGTTCTCAGAAAACATCAATTCATGTACCAGGCACTTTGCTGGCTCCCTAATGATCTCTGAGTCAATTTTCAGGGCCTTGTGCTGAGTTCTCAGAAGCACTAATGTGAGCTGGGGAAATGTCAGCAATGTCTGCAGGGTCTTGATGGTCTCCTCCTTGGACTCCAGCTCCTACCACCCCAAGAGGATTAGATCTATGGGCAGCTCTGCAGCACCAGCACCTTCTCCTCAGCTCAAGGAGTAATTCAACACTTAATGAACCAGAGAGAAGTAAGCCTCAACAGGATTCTCTTGCTCAATAAGGCTTGCATTTGCTTGGGAAAAGGGAGATATGGGCTTGCTTTTCCAAAACTTCTTTATGCAACACATGAAAATTTTAGAGTTAGAAAACTGGGGCAGAGGTCTTCAATATCCCTTCCCCATCTAGCTAGGGTCATCAGCTGTGGCCAGCTTTCTTCTGGTGTGTGTGTGTGGGCAGAGCATTCCCACCCTTGACTATCACAAAGAAACACAAAAATCTCTAAATTAGTAAAAGGTCTGTGTGTTCTCACCTTGAGGTGAAATTTAAGACCTTTTTTTTTTTTTTTCTTCTGGCTGACATATACAGTAGAGCTGTAGATGCCAGTCCAAAATGCTTACCATATTGCACAGAGGGCTTAGCTGCCTAGCTCAGGGATATTGAGACTAATCTGAACAGAAGATGTCAATGCTCAGAGCTTTCTGAATCTTTTGGTGAGTGAGAGCTGACTCAACTGTATAAAAGTCTTACCTGTGACTAATCACTGGCTGAAAAGTTTCAAGTTAGCCACTCATTCAGCAAAACTGAGTCAGCAAAACTCAGATACCAAAGCTGAATACAGAGATGAGTTCTAAAGAAATTCTTTCAACCTTTTCCACTTGTTCAACTGATTTTTTCAGTAGCTTAATCAGCTTCAACAGAGGAAATAGAACAGAAAACAATAGAAAGATATGCTGAATAGACACATATGAAGATATTTTTAACATGAGCTTGATCATTTTTAGAAATGAGTGCAAATATTTCCACTGTGATATTGTTGCTCTTTGAACCTTAGCAGCACTCCTGGAAGAAGGGGGAACAAGAAGAAAATACATCATAAATTGTGGGACAAAGGGTGTGGAAAAGGACCTTTATTAGGGGAGGGGCTCTATGACAGTGGAAATTACATGATACATTTATTTATTACTCCTATTTTGCTTTGTGCCTAAACTGTTGTTGTTTTCATTACAGGCTTCAAGTTGCTTCAATCATTCATTGAGGCAACAGTACAGAGCTGCCAATTTGAAAACAAGACTTTTCTCAGTAGAAGAAGAAAATAAAAAATTCAAGGGTAAGTCTGAAGATTACAAGGATCTTGAAAGTCCTACAGGAAGTGAGCCTTTTAATTTAAGTAAGAAAAGAAATTAAGGTACAGATTTTGCTGTCTGCCTGCTGAGTTAGTCCTATTGATTCCATTTAGGCCACACATTATTAAGTAGCATAACAGGTTTTAGATAATTACAGTATTCATCCCTTGGGTAGCATAATTTCTAGGGTTTAGGTCTTGAGTTTTATCCCCTAGATTATTTCTAGTGCTAGGAATTTTTTCAAGCATGAAAAGACTGGATGAAATGTTTCAAAGAAGCATCTTCAATGCTTTTTTTGAGTGTAATTATTTGGTCTTATCTACCTGGTTCATCCAGTGAGTTCTAATTTTTTTCTAAGCCTTTATATTTCTGAACCAACAAGGTTCACATTTGCTCTGTTGAGGGGCAGGATATGGAACCCATACTTGTTTCATTATATTCTGAAGATATGTCTACACCTACTAATACAGTTTCTGAACGGCTGCTTTCTTCTGACTTTTCTTCCACTCACAGTATTTTTCCTGAAGAAAAGCCCTTCACTTATTCCAGCTCAGTGTTTACTGTGCCGCCCAGTAATGTTTTCCAATGTTTGTTAGGATTTTGGTTGTTTGAAAACATCCTCCATAATCTTTGGAAGCTTGTGCTGGCTGTGGTAAAGTCATCTTTACCCAAGGAAGTCAGAAAGCAGTGATGTGCAGAAGAGAGCCCTTCTGTTTGTATATCAGTTCCACCAGGCAGCTGATGAGGGAGGTTTCTGCAGCTGAGGGAAGTTTAGCTGGATTCCAATGCTGCAACATCCGCAGTACTCACTGCCTGACTGCAGCAAAGCTTGAGGAGATGGTATCTTCTCCCCCCTGCTTTCTCTCTCTCTGGTTCTTGATTGCACATATAGGTGTGTGCACTTCCTAGTGAGACACGTAGTTCGGCTGCTATATGTGCAAAAGTACCGGTCTTGTCTCTCCTGAGATTATTCATTTCCTCATGTGCACAGGCTGTTTCATGTAGCAAATGATGCTACAAGGTGCCCTGTTTGTATTAATGCTCACAGGAGACATTTTCGTGCTTCTCACCCAGGCTGCCTGTGCCAGAGAGGCAGAGTCAAAGCTGCTGCTTAACCGAGGCCATGTCTCACAGGGGAAACCTCTGCTCCTATTGAACTATTACTGGGCTTGGATGTAATTTCTCCCCTCCACCATTTTAATACTATCAATAGCACTAGTGTGGACTCATTTTAAACTAATATTAAAAAAAAAAAGGGGGCTTTGCTGGTGTAGCTTTTGGGGAGGAATAAGCAGAAGCACAGCTCTATCAACAGGAGCTACATCACTACAAAGAGAGTTTCCCATCTGGGAAGAATGTTTTCCACTTCTCGGTGTCAATGAAACTTGAGTGGAAGTCCTGCAATTACTCTGGGAGTATGGGGAAAGATGTAGCCATGGAATTAATAAGGTGTTAAGATGGAAAGCATGTTCTAGCAAAGGATTGTCAAAAGTATTGATGACTGAAGGTGAAAATATAAGGCAACTCTGAGTTAATATTTTGGCAGAACATTTCTGTATAAGATGCAGGCTATTTATGGCAGCTTCTCAAGGAATTAGTGACCTTTGAAGTGGTGCTGAAGTGGCAGAAGCAGTGGAGTGACATTTGTTGTTTTCTGTAGTACTGATTCAGACACGCAAAGTTGACTTTATCAAGACATTCTCCCTCAACCTAGTTTACTTGATCACGAGTGCCTGGGCAACTATATATATATATATATATATTTATATATGTGTGTGTGTGTATGTATGTCGTGTATAAAAACATGACAAAAGAATACTTTGAGAAGTATTGTTTCCTAGCCAAATATTGAATACAGGTTAATTGTTAATTCTACTTTTTTAATTCTGGAAATTTTTTTGACTTGAGAGGGCTTTGGCACAGATGCTGAACCAAGGGAGAGATGCCGACTTTGGTACAAATATGTTGATGGAAGAAGTTGCCATTCTCGTGTGCTCATCACTGTCTGCAGTGGTGATTACTGTCCCCAGCAATTTCCCAGTTAAAGTCACTTAAGCTATCTTAATTGATTTTTCCTGAAATAAATTAGAGCACTGTGACAGCCTGCTTTGCCAGCCCTCTGATGAAGGCTGCAGCCTCCAGAAGGGAGGTGATTGAACTGGCACTTATGGATCTATAAGAGGAAAGGAAAGAAGTATGGTTTTTGCTATGCCATATCAGATAACAATTCCTAGGAACTTTTATTGGACTTCTAGATTTTTTAAAAATTTTGTTGCTGTCTCTAGGTTATAAACAACATAATGCACTATGCTCGGTGTGGTGGGGTTTTTTTAATGTTATGTCCCCTTTTAGCTGTAGCAACATTTTTTTTTTAATACTTGTCCTTTAGAAAATGCTGTGACGTTGAAATCAAAATGTCCTTCAAGACAACATTGATTTGAATGAGATCCGGCTGTGAAAAATGGCTTAAATAGAGTTGCTATAATGTATTAGGAATTTTCTGGAATAGAATAATGTAATTTATCATTTTAATGTTACTTTTTGAAGTTTGCTTTTGTATTTGTGCTGAAGCAAAACATTTTGATTAAGCAGACAAGGGTTGACTCAAAATGCCTTCTTTTGATTAAGAAGCTTTAAGTAACAAAATGCCTTTGTTCTGATTTGTTGTTGGGCCAACATTACAAATTGCAGAATTACTATGAATCTGTAAAAATCTATCAGAGGAGGCACATGGAGTAGGTGATGTCTCTAGGAAATCCTGGGTTTCAAGTTTTAAGTCCCCAAAATGAGTGCATTAAATTATCTAGTTTGATAAAATCTCTTCTGTGGATACTACTGTTGTGCAGGCAGTGTTATACTGTGATGTCACTAAAAGGGTTTATTTCTGTCCTAGCTTTTTTGGCTCCATCAGTAACTGGAATAAGGGGGTCTACAAAAAAGTCAGAGAGGGGCTTTTTACATGGGCATGCAGTGATAGATTAAGGGCTGATGGCCTTAAATTAACAGAGATCAGATTTAGATTACATAGAAGGAAGAAGTTTTTAACGAGGATGATGGAATGGGTTCCCCAGAGAGGGGGTAAATGCCTCATCCCTGGAAGTGCTCAAGGCCACGTTGGATAAGGCTGAGACCAACCTGGTCTTGTGGAAGACGTCCATGCCTGTGGTGAGGTGTGGGAACTGGGTCCAGCTAGGTCTGTAAAGTCCCTTTCAGCCCAAACCATTCTATGAATTAGCTCCATCAGTAAAATCCACCAATAAAGCTTCCTATTGTGTGCAAAGTCTATGTGCCTGAAGAAGAACAGAAAGGTTGATTCTGGTTCCATTTATTTGGGTGAAAATATAAATAAATGCAGTTTTGCTCACCTTTTTAGCTTCATTCCTTTGTAACACATAAAGTGAAAGACAATAAAGCTCAGATGCAGTAAAGTTTCTTTACAAAGAGACTGAAAGTAAAGCCCATAATATTCCAAGTCCTCCAAAGGCACTAACTGCTGCTCTGAACATGTTGAACCCTTGTTTATTGTGAACTTCTCATAAAAAGGAAAGGAGTGTGGCACTGGGCATCCTGCTGTGCAGAAGGACAACACAAATGACTACAACACTGAGAAGACAAATGAGCAAACAGAAGGGCGCATTAGTAATGGTGACCTCTCATTATTAGGCACTGTCCTATTCAGTACCATCATTTTGGCGGTAATTACTACTAATTGTTTTAATTTCTCCCTCCTGAGCTTTCTTAGAGCTCATACCACGAAGTCAGTTTTCCTTGGCTTTCTTCAAATATGATAAATATACATTTTATTTTTATACTTGAGCCAGGACTTTGTAGAAATACCTTCTTCCTCTTTGTGCCAGTACAAAAAAGAGGCTGGAGAGAATGTTAGAGTCTCCACTGCTTTGCTTTGATCCTTCTCTCAGAATTACTAAAATGAAGCCTCTAAGTAAACAACTGTAAAAATTAAACCACTACATGGAGCTTATACGAACTGCAGGGTCTGCTGCAGCAGCCATCTGACATTGTGGTGTTACCTCCATTTCCAGGTTAAGGCAGAAGGAGAGGCAATTTCATCTGCACAGGGCTGCGCCAGGCCAGATGATTTCCATCCTGTGCCTGAGTGATGCAGAGCAGGTGCTGTGCAGTGCTTCCATTCCCACATCTCTTCTTGAGTCCTGACTGGCATGTTGCTCCTGCTTTGCCCACCTGGGTGTGGGAGCTGGGAGAAGGATATGAACTTCTACCAGGGCATGGTCAGCAGTGACCTGCTGGGAATGGAGATGGATCCTTCACTCCTAGGTGTCCTCCTGTCAAGGTGAAAGGCTTTCTGAAATACATCTCCATGCAGGAAAACGCAAAACAAAACAAACCAGAAACAAACAAAGAAAAAACCCCTCAGATGGCAACTACATAAATTAGCTAAGATGAGCAAAGCTGGAGAAGTGAGGCTTTCTGGCCTTTAATTTAATAATTCAGGGGCAGGGGGTCAAAAGGGGACTAGATGAAACTGCATAAAACTTCTGAGTCCTACTGGTAAGTTTCTCTTTAAAGGAAGTTTCGAAAAAGGCTTTGGTTTTGTCTTTGTGTTTTTCTATCTTCTCAGTTAAATTGGATGTTTCTATGACATTCTTTTTCATTACAAAGTAACTTTAATTAGCTCTCCTATGGTGTAAGCCTTTCCAGCTTACAAAAATACAGTTATATTAAATGCCCATGTTCTCAGGCTTGCAGCTGCCTGCACTTGTGAAGGCAGTCATGGAAAAGGAAAAACACAAAATTGAGGTGGGAAGAAGGTTTTGATTTGGACTCTTCCTGGTGGGAACAAGTCATTAAACAAATGTTCAGTTTCCAGATTTGGAAAAATTGCAGAGTATATTTTGCAGAAGCAGCTGAGTAAGAGAGTGGTATCTCACCAAGAGGTATTGCATTTGAATTTTAGGAAAGGAAGAAGTACACTATGACTTTGAAAAAACCAAATAAAGGCCAAAGGCAGGTTTTGGCTTGCCAAATAGAAACAACTTCATCCTAAATGGAATGGAGTCCTTTGCGTTTTTGTTTTATGTTCTCTTTTCATTTTCTCTGTTTGAAAGAGAAATTAAGAAAATCTCTAAATCTGCAGACTGGCAGAAAAATAGCTTTTGCAGGCAAAGGACTGATACTAGTACATGTGGGTACTGCTGATTTTAGTAGGAGTGCTTGGTTCAAACAAGGACAAATTCATATCATCAGTTTTTATCTTTGGTCCAATGGGGAATTCCTGGCCATCTGATTATGGGCTGGCAACACTTTTATGGAAATTTATCAACTTGCTTTGAAGTTTTCTAAGCTTACCCTTGCATAGCGAACATATTGATAAGAGGTCTCATGGTACTGTGTTCACACATTAAAAATTATGTGCATTGTCAGAGCAGCACGACTGCAGTTTAAGAATTGTGATAATGTGGCTTCAACGTGAGCTCCTTCCCCTCAGTGCATTAGGCCTTCCAGGAGACACTTTGCATTTCCCAGGTATTTGTCAGTCGCTATCAGGATCAGAGCTCTACTGAATATTCCTTCATGGAAGGTGTCCACAGGCAAGCCCAGTTCAAAAATACAGTCAAAGGGTAGACTTTGCCATTTATACATTTATATACAGTTTTCAAAAATCTTGTGTTCCACAACAGGTTTCTCTTGCCTCAGAGACGATATGCTTCCCAATTTCCTGAAAGCTTACTTTTATAACCATGTAGTCAAAACAGAAATTTCCCACAGCAAAAAGTTTACTTCTTCATTTAATGGTCACCGCCTCCCAAATCAACATTTTTTTTTTATAGAGGAGGACTCACAAATGCCTGGAGTATGGAAGGATTCACAGCTGTTCAACAGTATGGGGACTTCAGTAGTAACATATATATATTTAGAAAATGGGTGCTTCTTATTGAACAGACAACATGAACTTCACTGTTATTGGCAAAGGATCTTTTTGGAGGCAAAACATAGAGCCTTCCTAAACCAACACAGATATTGGCATCTGATTCCATTAATGTCCCAGAAGTACCCCACTAATTTACTGTGATATAGCTATTCCTATTATCCTGATTCTAAACTACATCTCTCATTGCCAAATTAACCAAAATTCTGTGAGAATGCACAAACACATAATTTTGCTGAAGTCTGCCCAGCTGTCATCTATAACTTCTAACCCAAGTAAGCCTGAGTTAGGGCAAATTCAGTTGTTTTTTAGGATAAAGCTCGCAATAATGGAAATAAACCTCTCACTCAAAGTCAAGGTCAGCCTGGTGTGTTCTATATTGGGTTTGAAAATTGTTGGGCGCAAGGATTTCTTTTTCTTGTCTTTGGATGGGCTCCCAAGGCATTAAATGGGATCACCTGGGGCTCAAGAAGCCCCTGTAGAGGTAGGCACAGGCTGCTGGCAGCACCAGCTGGCACTGGCCCTTGGGACCACAGCAGGGAATTCTGACCACGGGGATGGGCAGTCTGTACCCAGTAGTGATGGGGTCATAAACCTGAAACAATGCTCAACGTACAGCTGGGAGGTGAAAAACATGGCTTTGTTGTTATTGCCCTTTTGAAACATACTTACTTGGATTTTGGGTTGTGCCTTGGCTGCAATGCTTTGTAGCAGAGGAAGGCACTAGGCAAGAGCTGATGTTCAGCTATCTTTAGGTCTCATCAGTTCTGCCTGGCTGGTCTCTCTTCCAGCATTAGACCAGTGTCAAGAAATCCTCATTTCCTGCTTATCCTGGCCCTGGAGAGCAGTTCTGGGAACTGTAATCTGCTCTGCTGTGGGAAGAGGGCCAGCCCAGGCACTGGCAGGGTGTGCACAGCTGTGCCTCCCCCAGCAAGGAATGCAGCAGGATTGGGGCAGGGAAAAGCAGTGCTGAGGGCACAGGGGCCGCACAGGGAGTGTCTGGGCTCTCCCCCTCAGGGGAGAACATGCTGGTTGGTGGGGAGCCCATCATTCTGCTTCACTGCACAGGGCACCATCTCTCTCCCCTGTGGCCAAGCCTTCCATTGCTGGGTGTTGCCAAGAGACCTTTTCTGCCAAATGTTCCCAGACTCAGCTGCAACATAAGTGGAGGATCTCTCCAGGTTGTGCTGGGACCAGGCCTGCCATGGTTCAGGCCTTGATTTCAGGGTTTGGTTTCTGTTCTGCTGTCAGAGTCATGGAAAGCTGTTGGGGAAAGAAACAAGAGGTTGCTTATCATTTTTCAGTTGACTGTCCTGAGATTTCTCTTCATCCATTTAAAGTGCAAACCCACTGTGATATAGACTATTGTTATTCATCCAAAAAAAGTGAAAATGGTACAGCTTTGTTTAATTGGAAAAAAACCACCAATGTTTGTGTCTTGAAACATTCATCATCTGCTCAAAGAGACAGCTATCTGCATGGCCTTACTTCCAAGAAGAAATGAAACACTTTATCTCAGAAAAATCCTGTAAGCCTGTTTGCTGCTATTCTACACCTAGATAAAGAAAATAACTCCTGATTGTCTTTAGATTATCCAAGTTGACAGTATATCAATGAACATGTCATTATCAGATTATAAATGCTGCCATTTTTATGACTCTTGCAGTCCTGCTTTTGCCAACCAGCCCTGTCTGTATCTCAGCTGACATCTCTGCATTTGCTCTGTGCCTTCTTTACCAGCACAGCATGCAAAGTTTTGTAAGTACCTTTGCTACAGCCGCCATTAGCAGCTGTATTGCCTATATGAAATGATGCTCTGGGACTTCTTTACTCTGCTGCAGTGATATCTGCACATGATGACTACTTGGAGACAAAGAACCATGTCAAAAAGAAAGAAGCAGCTTCAGAAAGTTGTGGGAAAATGCTACTTTGCTCTCAGCAAAGAGTGAGTTTAAAATATCTAACTGCTCCATGCTGGATACATGATAGGACTGGAGAGGAAAAATAATTTAGTCCTTGCAGTGGATACACAGGCCCTTAAGGCAGGCTGACAGCTCATGGATCTGACTCTAAGGAACCAAAAACACCCTAGCAATCCAATAGACGATTTCTATAAGGTTTTACATCTTTTTGGAATACACAGTCTCTACTATCCATCTGGTATACAGAGAGATTGAATGCACAATTCAGAAAACAACTGAAACACCAGATATTAAAAAAAAAAAAAGAAAAAAAACTATAGAAACAGATAGATAGCTATATATGTATGTAAATAAAATTTATAAATATAGATTAAAAAATTCCTTGTAATCCCAGCCAGCATTTCAAGTAGGTTGTCCATCTTGATATTTGAGCTTCTGAATGCCTGTGTTTTACAGAACACCAGATCCCCATTTCCCTACGTCAACCCTTGCTTTGGTCCTTTGCCAGGATGGCAACCTTTAGAAATTTCACAGCTGGTTTTCCCCACATTATGTGAAACCTTTTGCACTTGAAGAAAGAAATTAACTTGACGTCACTGGAATATAAAGCAAATGTTGCATCCATGTTATTGGTATAGGTGGAAAGGAAATATTATTCGGAGTCCAGAAGTGAGGGAGAGAAAGGAGAAGAAGGAGCTTGTATCAGGCACCAACTGCATTACAAAGGCATTAGTGACAGGTGGGGACAGCATGCACAGCAAAGAGAAAGAATATAAAATAGCTAGTCACTGGTTTTTACCACAAAGGCCAGGCCTTGGCAGTTTCTGCTACTGAAGAGAATTAGACAGAAACAGTCTCCCCAAGCATCCTATGATGCCATCTGGCTTATTACAGAGGAAATCCCCATTGGCAGTCTGGGTTTTTTTCCCGTCTTTTTCTTCACAACAACCTGAATGAGTGCCAGGATTATTTTTCTCTCTCATGCTCCTTCTCTTTGGCATCGAAACATCATTCTGTAGAAACGGGAAATATGCACTGCATTGGCTCAGATGAAGGCAGCAATTTAAGGAGCAGGAGCTTTTGCAAGCTTTGAGACAGAAGCAGAGCTGATAAAGGAGATTAAACAAGCTGAGACCCTTTTGATGAACAAACTGAACCATCTTGGTGCTGAAAAAGTAGAGATAGAGTCGATAGCTCTGGTATCCCTTCTGTCTGTGCTTGCCAGGAGAGCTACCTATTTCCATTATTAGCCTAAAGGGTGATGTAGGCAATGAAAGTGAATCACCAAATAGGAGTTCAGGTGAGATGAAGGCAGCGTGAGCAGGGAGCGCCTCTTTATTACAACTCTTCAAATCACCCACTGCGGGCAATTACTATGTCACCTCCTTGTCCTTTCTGCAAGGTTTCCTTTCCTGAGATTAGCAATGTGCATGCACAACAGTGGTCTGTACCTGACAGACAAGGAGACACAAGCAGTGTGGTTAGTTTTAATTATTTTTCAGTGAAACATCCACATTAGATGCAGAATGGAGCTGATTTAAATTACAGCTTGCCTGAAAACTGTGATTGACCTGCAAAAAGGTCCTACCATGTTTAAAAAGATGATTATACTGGAGGAAAATGTTGAATATTTTGCCAGACACTGAATATTAATTTTTATCCTAAATACTTAGTTCTGTGTGTGTGTAGTAACTCATGCATATACATGGAGCTAGATTTTGTATCTATTTTTTTTTAATTTATTTTCTTTTTTTCTAGGTAAATGAGTATTTTGTGAGTTTCCCATAATCTCAGTAGTCTTTTTATTGCAGAAATCTTTGCAATGAAGAGCAGTTAACAGATATTTTTTGCAACCTAATAATTTTCATGTCAGCTTGAAATGTTAATGAATATTTTGTAAATAATGTCGTGTATATATGAGATGTGTATATGTCCTCTATGGAAGTCTGTCCCTTATTTTCACCCTGTGGTGAGGTAGGACACTTGTTCAGTTCTGGCTTGGATATGATACATCTTCCTTCAATCTTTGTTATTACCACATCATATTTAATCTGTGGATAGAAACAGAACAGCCACATCTCCCCCTCTCCTTCTGGTTTTTGTCCAGTCATAAAACTAGAGCTCTGTCTCTCAGCCATGCTGCTTTTTAAGATTGTAGTTCAATTGCATTATTGTTGTGTATTCTTCCTTCTTTCCTGCAGTATAAATACCACTGAAGTATTTGCTTTAAAAATATAGAACTTGTTCAAAGTGGTTATGTTGTGGGTAAAATGACCTATTGATACCAAGCCATCTGGGGAAAGGGGTATTTAACAAACATAGGAAAAAAAGCAGTGCACTCAGCAGGTTTGGGAGAATGGTATCAGATGTCTGCAAAGCAACTGTTCTTATGTTAACACTAGTGCTTCCTGGCTTTGAAGTGTACTGTAAGTGCTTGAAGTGCATTGCCTAAAGTCTAGGGGTTTTTTGCAGTTTCTATTTTACAGTGAAAGTTGCTATTATTTCTTTTATCGTGTAACAGCCATATCTAAATTCAGAAAATATTATCGACAGTTGCAGGAATCTTAATTCTGTCACAGAAAAGGAAATAAAGGTTAAAATAGGGGCTTCCAGGTATTACCAGAAGCATCC
>VYXD01012026.1:1533848-1620250 GCA_013397195.1 Hylia prasina | reverse complement strand
AAACAAAATAATTCTAAAAAAAAAAAAAAAAAAAAAAAAAAAAAAAAAAAAAAAAAAAAAAAAAAAAAAAGTAGAAAAGGGAAGGAATTTAAAAGGGAATTTAGTATTGGGTGCAAATAAGGAAAGGTGAGTTACGTTGCTTCCTGACAGATTTTGGCTTTGACATAAGTTTCACAAATGCCATTTATTAAGAGTGTTTTCTACTGTTATAAAACTTTCTGGCAGTGGATTTTGGCTCTTCCCAGAGATACTTCACCTGCCTGTATGCACGGCAAATACCTGGGCCAGCTCCACTGAAGTGGCTGAGTGGTACCACTGTGCAAGCCATTCACCACTCACTGCAGAACTGAGTGAAACCTGAAACTATTTGCAGCCAGGGAGACAGAGGTCAGGACCCAGAGGTGTCTTTGAGGACATGCCCTTTATGGCCTCTATGCAGCATAACCTCACAGTGAAGGGACTGACATCTTTTCACAGAAAACTGTACTTTGCAAATCTCAGCAAACTGTGATTTGATGATCTCAGCAAATAATGGCTCTGTCTGCAGTGCTTGGGTCTCCCCCTCCACGTGGTGGATCCTGCTGGCAGGTGAAGTGGTATTGACTGCCCTGCTCAGGGCCAGACACTTCAATCTGCACATCCAGGGGTGTAGCTGCAGGGCACAGAAAGGAAGAAGTGAGGAAAGGAAGAGAGCTCTGGGGAAAAATCAGAGAGATGGGAATAAAACTTTCTGCAGCCTGGCCATCCATCTTTATGCAGGTGGACTCTGGAAGGGTCTGTTTCCCTTCCATAAGGGTCTGTTTCCCATCCTGTTTTTTTCCAAAGGGAAATTTCCCAGCCAGAGCTTCTGAGCATCCCGTCGCTGATGAAACAGGGGGGATCAGTCACCAAGACCTGGGAGCCAATGGGGAGCTGGACTAGTAGATGGTAAAACTGTACCTAGAAGTAATAAAGACTCAAGATCTTTATTAAAGATTTGCTACTGTTTGATCATTGCTTGTGAATACATCAGTTTTTATCTGAGTAACCCTTTCCATGAAGTTTGAAAAATGAAAAAATAAAATAGTCAGCCTCTAACCTGACAAACTGTAGGTCCCAAGCTAACCCAGGAGTTAGCTTATTCAAATCTAATGAACTGTCTCGTTGTTTGAAAAGTGCTGATAAGTTTTTGATAAAAGGCCTTGTATTATTGCATTTACACAGTTATATAGTCCTTGCAAAAGACAAATTGCTCAAAACAGAGGAAAAATGTACTTCCTTAGAAGCCTTTTCACAGAAAATATGCACAAAATTAATGAAATAAATGAAAAAGAAACACATAATAAACAAAAGAGTGACATTTATGTGCAGGAGACATATAAAAATTGCCTTTGCAGTAGAAAAGACATCTTGATTGTGAAATTGGCTACTGTTGGGATAGCACAATTTTAGTAATCTCTCTATCCCAAGCACAATATTTTATTCTTATTTTCCTTCAAATCCATCACTCAGTTTACTTGACTGTAGGAGTTTTCACCAACAAACATTGTACTGACTCTATCAGTAATTTATATCTGATAAGAAATGAAAATATTCATGGATTTCTGCAAACTATGTGCTGGAAGTGTGGCACAGAATGATGAATAGCCCTGACTATCGGAAGGTATTTTTGTCTTCTGTTATCTTTAAAAAGACAGGTTTTGAAAGCACATGAGATCTAAATTTTTTACTTTGTTACAGTAGTATTAAGTAGTGCTGTTCATCTCTAGGAAATGAGAAATTATTCAGATGCCAGCAGCACCACAAACTCACGTTCCCCCATTCTCCTCTCCTGTAGATTAGGAGGTCTTCTGGATGCTGTGTATACCTTTTGCTGGAATTAGTGAGCCTGAGATGTATTTTTACCTTTTCATTCAAATACTGGGCCTGGAAAACAAGTATTTGGAGAAATTAGGGTCTGCCTGGTCACTGGAGTTCTCCTTTCCCCAGAAGAGACATGCATATCTTGATCACGTGTAATTCTGGCCCACAGCATGGCCAAATCCTCCTGCAAACTTCAAACTGCAAACTTCAAACTGCATCACCTGCTCACCTACAGATGCTGAATGCCATGGTTTAGCCTGCTGTATTGCAGAACTTGCACTGGGATAGGGCAGGGCAGAATGCATTTGGTCACTTTGCAATTGTAGACAGTTACTTGCTTTTATCTCAGGTAAAGCAAAAAGGACATGTGCATTGGATAACTGAAATGCTGGATGTTGACAAAGGATGGATGGTACCAAGATATGAGCTGTGGCTGGTCCCCACCTGCACTGCTTATCCAGAAGCACAAGAAGCACTAGAGGTGGACCAGCTCTTGCTGCCTCCTGCAAATCCATCTGGCTGAAAAAAACCCCACCCGTGTTGCTTTGTTGTAACTGCTGCTGAATGGGGAGTTCCAGGACACTTCCAAGTTCCAGTTCTTATCTATCAAAGTGCACTCACATTAAGAATAGTTCAGATCTTAGCACTCTGTGTCCAAATATTTTGTATGTACTGTAGCTTAGCAATGCCTCCCAGGAATTATTGCTCTGCCAGTGGGCAAACAATTGCTTAGCTTGAAAGAAGTGTAATTATTTAAGGCATGCACGAATGTTTTTGGCTGCGTGGTGCCATAACATTATTAACTGTGGGGGGAAGCTAGCTAGCTCTGTTTTAGAAACTATATTACCATTGTCCTGAAATGCAAAATTGCTGTAAGTCTTATCCTGACCAGAATTCCACATTTGCTCTTGATAGTAGATTGGATTTCAGAGCAGGATTAAGTAAATAAGTCATATTAAAATGACAAAATGGGTAAATAGAATATAATGTGAAATGAAATGTAAATTGGATTTAGGCAAACACTTTTATACAGACCTCCCGTCAAACCCTATCAGACTGCTTCAAATTCCTACTGTGATTTCTGCTCGCAGTTCTATTACATGTTGCCACTCAAGGGCATTTGATGTTTTCTCTCTCTGGAAATTCATTTGCATTTAAATGATTTGAAATAATCATAAAAGCCAAGTGCTATGAAGTTTGAAATTAGTTACTGTCTATAAATTGCGATGCCATTAAAAGATGATTTTGAAGAGCTTTGCTGTCTCAAATGTATGCAGATTAAAATCTAACAAAGTACACCTTGTTACAAAACTGTAAAGAATGGTGTGACATGGACTTAAATTGATTTATTCTCCTACTAGTGCCTATAAACTTTACATACTTGGGTTTCTTCTCAAAGTGGAAAAAACCCTTTCATTTGCCTGCTGAATCTGAGCCAAATTCTGTTCTCAGATGGGGTTTCATTGGGTGTATCTGACACCAGTTCTTGGCCCTCAGAGTTTAATCTACACAGTCTATTAAATTTCTGGAAATGCTATATGAATAGTTGGGTCTCATAATTTTTTTATGGAGGGAATAAAGGAGTGGGATCAGGAACAACGGAGGCGATTTACAGCTGGCAGTTTGCGTATGTGCATTTATACCTGTATCCCTTCAGTTTTCCCTCTCTCCCTTGAACTTCAATGTTCTCCTGGTAGGTGTTTCTACAGCATCTTCTCTCTCAGGCAGCTGGTGCTCCTGGTATGTCACTCTGGAACCAGCCTGGGAAGGTAAAACCTTGTTAGGAGCACAAATACATTTTGGAATACTGAAGCCCCTTCTGAGAGAGAGCTCTTTTCTCCATTCACCTCCAGACAAGCTTAGGCAAAAGAGAGCTGTCACCTCATAAACTCATCTTCTACCTCACCTCCCCTAGCACTATTCCACTTCTAGTCTATTCCTGCCTGTGAGACCTTCTTGCAGCATACTGCCTAACATAAATTCCTACTCTCTCTTTGTTTATACCATTGGGATATTATAACTTTACATTTTTGGATACCAACAGTACATTCCAAATATATTTTCCTCTCCCCAAATAATTTTAAATTAACTTAACCACAAATATATGTTCAACTATGTCTAGTTGTATAACTTGATCTTAAGATGTTTGTAACCAGGAAAGTGAAGTTGCCTTGGTTTATAGGTCTCAGAATTCAAGGATGGAATTACCTCTTTATAAACATATTTATGTGTGGATTTTTATTATTCAAAAGAAAGAAAGACGTGTGTAGAACATATCTTAAAGGGCAAGAAAAGGTTTTGGTTTTGTATTTCTAGTCTAGTGGTTCAGAAATTCCTGATAACATTCAAAAAGATAACATTCGCTGTACAATTCTTACAAATCTTTCTAGTACAAAAAAAAGTCTTATATTTGTTTGTGTATGAATCATAAAGCAAAGCAGCTGTCTTAACCACCTCTTTAATAAGCAACATTTTTCTCTGAAATTGTCTCAGTGGTTAGTGTAAACTACCAGATAATCCTTCCTGATCGATCCTTAATGCAAATTCAGTCCATGCACACTAGTGTGGGGACGATATCTGGTCTCTCAACTAGGGTTTATAGTTGCTGCAGGGTCAGATTAGTGATAGGGAGTGGAGGAAGTGAGACAGAAGTGAATTGATAAGTTTAATACATTATTGTTACTCTAGCATGCCACAGGCCTCTTATGTTAGTCTTCTGGTAGAGTCCTGACTGCCTTATCAGAAGGAAAATCCTTATAGATTCACTGTGCAGCTCAGACTTAATAGCCTCAAATAAAGGATGAGTCTGTTCAGCTCTGATCATTCTCTGGAAGATCAGTTGGAGGACAATGGATTTTACATAGGAAATGAGAGGTGGGCTATTTGCCCTGGGCAGGTTTTCATTGCAAAAGCAATTTTGGCTTCTACACAGGTTTTGCTGAAAACCCCCTTGCCTGAATTATTGACCCAGGAGCAAGCATTCTTTCAGTCCCAGACGGTTTAATCTGAGCAGAACTACAGACTACTCTTTCATTGAAATTACCTGGCCGCTTTGCTAACAACCATTTACTTCAGCCACTTTCCACAGTCTGCTTCAGGAGCTTGGAACAGGACAATTTTGTCCGTATCCATGAAAGGAGAACCCTGGAGCAGCAGCACTGAGAAACTGGAGATGATCCCTGGAAGTCTGATCTGTGCCTGACAGTGTCAGAAGGCGTTGAGATACAGCAGTAATTTGGACAGGGATGAAGGATGCACCTACTCACTGTTGAACTCAGCCCAGTGGTTGCTCCAGGTGTCTGCTTTTCCCTCATGAGAGAAAAAAAAAAAATGCTCATAAGAACAGGGGATAGTCTATCTTTCACTGAGAAATCCTTTTCAGCACACTCCATAGAAAAGTTGGAAAAGCTTTCGTTTGAGCACAGTCCTCCACCACAGCAAGGTTTACTTATATAAATTAAAAGCTTATGAGAAGACTGTTTTTTTGATGCCTCTTTTACATAAGTCCTTTTAAGGAAGACATCCAATAAATGAGCTATGGTAATTGATTCTGTCCTGCTTTAAATCAATATTCACAGACCACTGAAGAAAGTTTTGCAAATCATCTGGCTTTGAGAACTCTTACTACTCAAAACAAGACCTGGCAAAACAGATAAAAAATTACTCATAACTGCAGATGAAATTGTAGCAGGAGATTTAACTGAAAAATATAAAATTTTATGAACTCAGGGCAAACCATATCTCCCAGAACATATTGCAATCTGATCTCTGCAGATGTTATTGAAATAATGCAGAGTTTGATAAAAATGCATAAATTATACTTTATTGTTGTGGATTATAAAATATCTTCTGAAAGGGATGGCGAGCACAGCAGGCATTTTGCGTTATCTAGTTTGACAGTGCTTCTTTGCCATTAAATGAGGAGACATAACTTAATATGTGCAAAAGGCAGAGAAGGAAAGGGCCGAGATTGAAAACTTTCCAAAGGTGGGACTATCTCCTTGAGTGCTTACACAGTACTTAGCACAGAGACCCTTGAGTGTTCAGCGCTCTCCCTGGCACAGAAACTAACATAAATAGCAGGAGAAACTTTCTTCTTTGTTGTGAAATGATAATGTTTTCTTTATATTTTCAAAGCCTCATGTTTTTAGACAGAGCCTGAGTGCACTTTTGTTTTCATCTGCCATTTTTTCTTAACCACTCCCTACAGGCATTTTTTTAGCTCTGCTTTGACCTATGCTAAGGAACATAAAGTTTTGGCTCCCCAAACCTATGTAGGTTAAATATTGCAGCTCAGACCTGTCACTACACAAGATGGGTTTGAGGGCCAGAACTGCAGCACTGCATTTAAAACAGTGGGAGGTAACCCCATCTCCTACCACTGCAATGACATTTTTAGTTTTAGGGTTTTTTCCCCTCAGGCAAGCATTTCTAAATGCTCTTGAGTAGAAACTAACAGATGGGATTTCTTTAAAAAGATAAAAACCACAGCTTAGGGTTTCAATATGATTTTTTTTTTCTTCTACCAGAAGCTAGGTAATTAATGATTCAATGTGCAGCCACCATACACTGGAATTTAAGCTGCTGGAAATCTCATTTGTAACCATAAGAATGCAAAGGGACACAAAAAGCTTGATTTGTTTCTGTGGCTTTCCTGAGTTAAACCTATTACCAAGAGCTGACAATGCAATATTGTTGCATTAAAGCCATGTTTATGCTTTTTTATGCAGAATGTTTCCTGTGAATAACAACCTATAGAATTTGTGGTATTTTTTGAAGGCAGAGGTTAAAGTTATTATTCTGCTGTTGTAATATCTGTTTGTAGCCACACATGCTGTGCCTACTGCCTGCATATTGTCTATACTGCCTGCAGTTTGCTACCCTGATCACTGCTGTAAATAGGGATATTAGACGTTCACTAGACAATATAGATCCTTTTAGTTATCCAGCAGGAGACTGAATTTTGTGAACATGCTGATTGTGTCCCAGATTTATCTTTCTACAAGTCAGCTCTCTTTGGAGCTGGTCGTTGCTATTGCAATTCTGCTCTTCTGTCATTTTTGAAGTTGCTCTGTTACAAAGTTCCCAGCTCCCATTTAGTCAGCTGTAAACAGGAGGAAACTGCTCCAGAGGAAAGTAGTTATATAATTAATACATTGATTTGGATTTGTTTAATATAAACAGGAGAATAACTTTAAATAAAGGTGAAAGACTTGGTTTCTTCTCTGGAACTCAATGTAGCAGAGAAGTGTACTAGGGCAAAGAGTCATCCCTTCCTTGCAGAGACAAGAGCCTCGTGCTTCTTTTTGCACCCTCTCCAAGGAATTAAATGGCCTCCAAGAGCACAGCACTAGTGCAGCAATAGTTTAAGTCTAGAAAGAATTTAATATTCTTAACTTTAAGCATTTTTTTCAGTCCCACCAGCCTCAAAAGGATTTAACAAGGCACTTAACATCCTCTCTGAACAAGGATTCTTTCCTGGAGCTGGCCTTAACAAGGGAACTCACTACTTCCTTTTGCTGTACATTCTGATGCACTTTGAGTTCTACCTCTTCTGCAACACCTCTGAGGAGCTGACCGTGCCTTAGGCAGGAATGGGATAAAGGCAAAGGGTTAAGTAATCTGTTGTCATCTTACCTTTGCATACCATGCTGGTCATGCTGTGGCTGGTGGTTTCTCTCACTTATCCACCCTTATCTTGCCCAGTAAATGACACTGAAGGTCAGACTTGCCCAGTAAATGACATGGAAGGTCACACTTGGGGTCCCAGCACATGCACCAGAGACTGAACACACACAACATAGCTCTAAAAATATGAAATAAGTGCAGGGAGGGATCACTCAGAAGGTAGTGCAGAATTGCTAGCTGCTTTCTGGTGTGATTTTGGCCAACTGTTTGTCCACTTCTAATTACGCTTTTACTGTTGATTTAAGTTGTAACACTATCCATATTTTCACATGATCTTTGCTTAGGGGGAAAGTAAGCAGAAGAGTGAACATCGATTAAGGGAAATGAAAGCAAATCTGTTTACTGATAATATATGTGGCAGCACTGAGACAGGTAAATGGCACTCAGGGATTGCTCTCTGCTCATGTTTATGATCTTCAATATATTTGTGCTTTTCTCATTTACTGCCCAGGCAGAATTTGCATTTCCAAATTACAGATGTATCATGACAATTTTGGTCACAACAAGGTTAAAAATTCTGTCATTAAGCAGACCTACACTGCTACTTAGTAGCACTTCAGAATGTGATTTTACTGGTCTCTGTTCTTGCCGGAGAATATACTTAAATTCAGATTAAAGGTAAATGCCTTCTTTATGCACTGGAGTTTTTCATAGCTTCTTCCTCAGATAAGCTTTTCTTCTCCTCATTTCGTCTTGAAAGGTCATTTTAGGAACTAAAAAGCCCTGTTGCCAACTTTTTAAATAATTATGATCTCCAATAAAATGCCATCTATTTTTAACATTGTACTTTTTAATGTGTCTTTTTTAAAGACACAAGTAGATGACTTTTGCCATGAATAATGTATGACTTCAGAAACTTTGAATGCTATGACATAAATTATCAACTACTTTTCTACTGTTTGCTGATAAAAGTGGGGGTGTTTTCCACACAATCTGTAGTCAGATCATGTTTGGAGTCAGCTTCATTTTGTTGCTGTATTTGAATGATGACATTTCATCACAGTTTATGCCACTTAATAGCATAAAATGTCAGGCGGAAATGATCATAACACTTCTGCAGGTGATAAGTATTCTCTGCCTCTACTCTGTGAGGTAAACCATGGTGCACTCTGTAAAGTAAAAGCAGACACTGTGGCAAAGGTACTGGGATTAAGAACACAGAGTGTGCCTGGTTTAGCAAAGTAAACGTGTAGAAGATACTTCTCAAAAAATGGTTGTTGTCTTTAAAGGATTTCCAGGGATGGGCAATACTGGTAAAAGTCAGAGAGAGCCCACAAAGCTGTGTGCAGGGTCTGGTGGAGCATGTTGGTTGGACTTCACCACTGATGGCTGAGTGACCAGAACATCCATGGGCAGTGCAGAAGTGTTTCAATACCCTCAGTTTCCAGGGTCAACAGTAGTGGTGATGTATTTAAACAGATAATGCAGACATGAAGCAGGAAAAAATGTTTGCAATGTTTGAAAAAGAGAATGAGAAGGAAAATGAAGTGCATATCTGAGCCTGCATTGTGGCAGTAAAATATTCAGCTGGCTCAATGTCCTTCAGGAAATAGTGATGTTTAGCATGAAGAGAAGAAGAAAATTAGTGGAAGTGGAGAAATTCAGATAACTTTTTTTTTCAGGCAAGAAGTATATTGAAGCAAATAAAGAACTGGAGGGGGAGAGTCTGCTGGGACCTGGAGCTTAGCAGAGAAGTGGTAAAGCAAATAGCAGAAGTTAGAGAGAATAAGAGACGTGGAAACAGAAAGGAGAAAATAGCCTCACAGCACATGGAAGCAAAATATCTGGAGGAGACCCTGGGGGACACTAGTGTGGATTTCTGTCCTGCAATTAAAATTAGTGAAAATGAGGGGATAAAACGAGATTTTGAATTTTTAGGAGGACAGAACTATATCCAAGTTTTAAAGTAAGTTTTGTGTTGTCCTTGTCTGCTAATTTCTTTCTGAACTCTCTCATTTATTGTTTGCCTTTCCAGAAAGCACCTTGTCTGTGACACACCCTGGGATGATCTGCACTTGTCCGTGGAAGACGCAGCAGGAAGAAAACTCCAGAGAATTTGCAAGATCTATTTGTAACAAACATAATAAATATCAATAAATTTCAGAGTCAGAAATAGGACTGACATAAACAGGACATGGCAACTGGAATGAGCATATTAAACTATGCTTATCAAATGATCAGATTTGCAGTGGAACAAGAGTATTCGTATTTTTTAAAATGCTTTATGGCTGTAAGGTCCCTGGAAGAAGGTTATGGTTTGCACTGAAAATTCATGAAGGAGTTGGACTGGCAGAAATGTCATACTTGGAAATCTAGAAATGTATGAATCCTTTGGCAGGCTCTGGATGCTGCAAAACAGGCCCTAAATTTGCCCAATAAAGCAACACTTGCAACATCTATATGCTTGTGGTGAGGAA
Source organism: Hylia prasina (assembly GCA_013397195.1). Taxonomy (NCBI): domain Eukaryota; kingdom Metazoa; phylum Chordata; class Aves; order Passeriformes; family Sylviidae; genus Hylia; species Hylia prasina. Next base: position 1,610,303 of record VYXD01012026.1, on the reverse strand, counting down.
GACAATGGAAATGTGAGGAATTTGTGTCCTTGAGTCCATGCATCTTAAGAATGTTTATAAGAGCAAATATTTATTAATTTAGGATGGCTGTGTTTTAAGGATGTCTTGCAACTTGTTGTTACCCTGGAAATCACACAGTCAAAGTCATCAGGATTTTTTCAATACCTGGTCATTGGATATTTTACAAAAACAATCTAAGTAACTTTGGAGAATGGACAGTCTTGAATAACTCAGAAAAGGTGCCTGAATATTTCCAATATTTTATTACATATAATTCATTGTAGACTAGCAGCATTAATGTCAAATCCAGCTAGTTGCACAATAATTGAGGATTCATAAAATGTTTCTGGGAATCACCATGTAATTACCATTGTCTCCAGTGGTGGTACAGGAAAATAATATGCAATATTTCAAGATATTTAATTAAGAAATGTCAGTGAGTTACCTTGAAGATAACTTCTATTACCCCCGTATGACAAGCTTGTGTATGACTAGATGATGGATGAGTCCCCTCAGTGTGGAAGACAGATGAACTGAGGAACAGGAAAGTGATATGCAGAACTCAGTATGATGAAGTATATATAATTGTTGTTTACTCTTTAAAGGTGACCTACAAATACAATGCTTTATGGTTAATTTTCTTGTCTTCTTTATAATGCAATAAAAAACTCTAAAAGTTCTCCAGTGGAAACTGTACTTTTTTCTTTCCTTAGAAATTCTCATCCATTTTGTTTTTTCCCCAAAGACCTCTGATCCATGAAGGAAGTAACAGGTTTATGGTATCAGATATAGGAAAAAAAAAAAGATGTTTGTGTGAGGGTAATTTCTTATGTGGTCTGCTTTGGATGTGGGAGCCGTTATGAATTCTTGTGTGGTTCACTAGTAATGTCAGCAGCAAAACCCATCATCCCTGTCTTGGGAATTGTAGAAAAAAACTTGTAGCCTTCACAAGAAAAATGTAATATGAGATCAGGGGCAAGACAGAAAAGAGAATTTAAAGAAAGATGGGTCCCCTACAAGTTATTTCTGTCAAAGGAATAAAGGAACTACCAGTTTCTATTTATGCTATTTAGCATAAACAATGGGCTTTGTGTTCCTTGCTCAAGTGACTGCTCTCTTACACTCTGTGGGCTGCATTACCTTACATTTTGACTAACTGCAGTTTTTCTTGCTGTCACCACACAGCTGACTTGATCACAGCTTTCAGTTTAGGAATCCTTGCTTTTTACTCTGACTCTTGCTTACTAGCCCATTTGTCTTCTACTCTATCAGTGCCCTTCTCTGTGGACCCTAAGGTGATAATTACATTAGCTGTACTTCATCACAAGCTTGTTAGGGCTTGACAGTTGATTTTGGCTGACTATAATCAGCCTTGTCCCCACTTGTCATTGTCCCTCTGTGCAGTGGTTGAACATGACTCTCTCTACATTAGCAAGTAGTGTGCTCCATTAGGAGTGGATCTGCTGAGTGAAATAACCTGCCCTGACCTCTGTGATATGTGTGGTTTTGGGGACTTGGTGCTAGTTACAGCCTGGTCCTGTAAGCTGAATGCTCGTTAGTGCCTGAAGCACATCTTTGGGTTTGTTTTCATCTGAAAGAGGTCAATTTGTGTGCTCTGAGACGGGTGTCTTGTGAAAATCACAGCACTGTAATGGGGCAATGGTTGGGAGATATAAAATGTGTTTCTGACCATCAGTGCTGATGAAGGTGACTTTGCTGCTTGCTGATATACCCAAGGTAGCGCTGCTTCAGCTGGTCTGAAGTGAGACCAAATTCCTAGGGCTTCCCTGTGTTCTGGGTTAAAAGGTAGGTGAAAATATTTTTGTGGTTTTTCTACAAGTAGATCTTCTCTTCCTGTGTTCATTTAGCAGAGGAAAAATGATCTTTTTTCTCAGTGTGTGCATCTTGAGAAACTGTAATTGGGTTTATTCCCATGGAAGTATCTCAGTGTGACATCCAGCTGACTTCAGTGGATCATCTCAAAACTAGAACAGGTTCCTTCTTGTCCCTTCTACCTCTTCAAGATGGCTGGGGCCCTTTTCATTTCCTTAGTCAAAAATTTGGTCATGAAAAGGAGAATAATTGCATGCATCTACGCTTTCTCTCTCTTCTTTTTTGTATGTCAACACTTGATCTGTGTTGAAGTCCATGAGTCTCTGATCTTGGACTGTGCATATAATTAATTAAATTATAATAATAATAAAATTAATACTTAAAAAGGAATTAATTAAATTCTGTCAGTGAGTATAAATTTAAAATAGACTAGATCAGTTCATTGAAAGATCCTACCCTTACATTAAGTAAGAGTACGTGTGGCTGAGACAGTTAAGTAAAATTGTGATTGAAGAATTTTCCATTTATTTGACAGGAATACTTATTTGAAACAAGATTGAAAGCAAGGGCAGGGTCTACTTTTTGCAGTTGCTTACCCTTGCAATGCTGGAAGAAGTGCCAGAAGCATAGGAGTTGAGAAAACTGGTTGTGGTGGGTTTTGCATTCATCAGTCATGGGTCATGTGTTGAGAGCAGAGTTGTGTCCATTCTGATTCTTGCGCTGAAAAACTGCTCATGAGAAGTTGTTAATACAGCATTTGGCTCGGTGGAGCCTTGGTTCATATCAGAGATCCCACAAAGGTGTACAGAACACAAGGCTGCTATGAGGGAAGGCTCTCACAAATGTGGTATTTGCTCATTTTTCTGAGTCTGAATGTGACCTTGTGAAAAACACATACAAGCTGACTTTGAGTAAACTATTATTTTATGAAAATGTGGCATCACTATTCTAAACTCTTTCTTTATCTCTTCCTTTCCCATGGTTTTTTTCCCTTTTCTTCCATGAAGGCATTTTGTGGAATATCCATTATTTAATTTATTTCATTCTGCTTTTTTTTTTTCTCCCCAATGTCTCTTAAATAAAAGTCTTCGCTTTTTTCTGCATTTTAGGTCAAGAGTAGAAGCAACACTCATGCTTCTCTTTTTTCTAAGACAAACACATAATTGTGAAGACTCATAAATAACTTTAATACCAATAAGCACAAGCAAAACTTGTTGACTGCACAGGAGACATATTTGCAGACAGAGTCAAAGCATGAACAATGTGTTATCATTGTTCCAAATCAAAAGAAGGTCAGCACGAGGTGAAAATTTTACAAGCATCACACATCACAAAAGTATCTTGAGACGTTAGAAGCTAACAGCCAGATCTTCAGCTATAAATAAATGGTCTTAACACTGCTGATACTGCTGGAGATATGGCAATCCACACCAGACTGTCCTGGCCTTCTGATATTTATTCTGCATTTTACACATATATTTTATCATTAATCTCCATTTATGTCAATGACAAATGCATATTTCACGCAGTCAGAAATAGACAAAGAGGTGCATTCATTGTTATAACTGATAAATTAGTGTCTTTGTTCAAACAACTTGCATTTACATTCACTGTTAGAGAAGGAAAAGCTTCTTAAAAATTTATAAGCTGACTATGCAGGTTAACTCAAATGTGCAGTCCTACAGTGTTGACTCAGAGTTAAATTTAGGAGCACTTTGCAAAACTAGTGGAAAGTAGAGCATTTGTTCAACATCACAGACTTGCAAATGGTTGAGCTAAATATATGGTGAGCATTCAGGCACAGGTCAGGCTCAAACAGCACGCTCAGAGTGCTTTCTGTGCATCGATTGGTCTAATTTTGGAGATCATTTTGTGTCATTCAAAACTAGACAAGGCTGTGAGGAAAACACATACCTATGGGATACAGAAAAAGACTGATACATAGGCAAGCTTGATGCTCTGCTTCTCTCTGTGTGCCTTATGCAGCCAATTCTGGAAATAGTACTCACCTACCTGGGACCAAATTCTTCCTGAGCTGCCTGTGAGATACCTCCTAGAGTTATATTGGGCATCCCCAGCCCATCTGATAGCAAAAGGACTTTAATTTATCAATTATTTCTTCAGAGACCTCCCCCTTAGCAAACTAGGACCTGGGATTTCAAAAGCAGACATGTCCTGTCTGAGTAAATGTGTAATTCATGTGTGTAAATGCACAGTGTGCTCACATAAATCAGTTGCTCTCATCCACGGGTGACCAGACAGCTGCCTAACTGGTCATGTTCCCATACAAATACCTTATTTAGAGACAAGAAATAGGCATCCATTATATATGGATGTCATTTTATGCCCTTAAACTGATTGATGGGAAAATTACTTTTCACCCTTTATTTGTTTCACATTCTCCTGTCTTCCTCTAACCTGTCCCAGGACATAAAACACTCTGAAATGACCATCCAGTCTTTCAGATTATAAATTCCCCTGGGTAGGAGGATTTGCTTTATATGCTTTCTCCTGTGAACCTGGTGTACTCTCCTGTGCTAGGGAAGTGCTTGAGTGCATGACTATAATTCTCAGCAAGACCAGTGTCCAGGGGCCATGAATTCTCATGCCAGCCCACCGCCTGTCTCCAGAGGGGCCTTGTAGCCAGGCTGCAGACAGCCCCTGGTGCTGGAGGTGTCCTAAGGACCTTGGTCCTCAGAGGGTGTGCAGAGGCTGTGGTGGTGCATGCTGAGCTTGAGCCTACAACAAAGACAATACTGACTCTGACAATACTCTGACAATACTTGACTCTTTCTCACCCCTTGTAAAGGGTCCTTCTGTCACAGTGCACTGTTGGGGTAGAGGCCCATGCATTCTTGTTAACTGATTTCAGCTAGGAATAACATTTGGTCAGATCTAACCAATTTTTTTAAACATGACCATCTAATACCTGCTCATTTAGAGCATCAAGCATCTTTAAAGTCATTAAAGACAGAGATGAGTGCAGCTTCAGATGTTGCTTGAAAATGAAGGATCAGTCCTGCCTGGGCATAGGATGTTTCTGATATGAGAATGGCTGCAGAGTCCTTGTTGAACTTGTTATTTAGCCAATGACTTGCTGACATCTGAATCTGCACAGTTTGTAATGAATAATTTAAACCATAGGGAGCAGGAAGTGTGACTGAATTAAAAGACAAAAAAATGCTTTAAAATGCTTTCATGATCTCTTGTCTTGCCTAAAACTTGAAGATCAAACAAGAAAAAAAAGCAGTTTAGGATCATTTCACACTGTACAAGCAACGAGCAGAATTGCAGAGTTGAGCTCACTGGAAATATCCACTTTAAATGGCATCTCTCTGTAGTCAGTCAGGACAAAGATGTAGACATTAACAAGAAAATATTAAACATTTATTTTGTTTGTTTTTACATGTCTTCACAGGATCATTCTGTAAGCAGTTTATGTTACCAGATAGGCTTTATTCCACCAGCGTGTATGAATTACCAGTTGCTCACCTATTAATCCTGCTTTTCTGTTTCCATTTCAGCCAGTCTGAGAGGTGCAGAGATTCAGAGTCCAGAGCAATGTTGGAATACAATGTTGGAGTATTTTCTGAAGTTTATAATGTCATGCTCTGATGCTAAGTTAGGAAAGTTCAAAAATTCTGCAGTAACCTTTGTAGTGAAGAGAAGGATTGCCAGACTTGGGGTTTAGGTCACAGGTTAATAGGCAGTGGTGGGCAAAGGAAGAACAGTGTCTCTCTCCTCTCTGAAGCACCACATCCTGGTGGTAGCAGATGGCTGGAGGCTGGGATCAAAGAAATCATGTTCTCTTTCACTGTGATAATTGCAGCACTCCTTGCTGACTTCCATGTTTATGATCATGGGTAAATTTGATGTATTTCAACAGAAAAAGGTCCAGGAAAGTTCATTTTCTGTACAGTAATGAAGACAATTATAATCCTGGCTAAAATACATGTGTTCAAGGTTGTAAACACAGTGAGGAAGTGCAGTGACTGCTGGGCTGGATGTGGCTGTCATTGCCCTTGGCAATGAGATGTTCCTTTGCTGATATTGTGGGTGAGTGAGTGGGGTTTGTGCAGCCCATCCCTTCATGAGGCAAGAGGTTATTGTCATCCAGGTGGAGAGAGCTTCACTTGTGCCTTTTGGTACAGGATAAGCAGCTGGGAACACTAACCAAAAACCAGTGGGTTTTTTGTTAGCTGGTTATTCACACTTATCCAGCTTTTTAAAACTAACTTATAGGTGTTTTGCAGGTCAACTTTTATGGCTTGCTTTGATGTATGATGGGGGACACTGCATAGGCTTAACGTTTTCTCCTGTATTTTCTGGGGGCAGTAAGTATTTAACAGCTTAACTGTGCAAAAATGGGTATTTAATCCCCCCCCCAAAGGCCATTCAGTCATAAATATCTCTAGATTTTTGAGTACAGAATTTCAAATATGAAGTCACTGGAGTCTATTCCACATGTGGATGTAGAAAGTAGCCAGGAGGCATTTCTTGAGCATGCTGTGCTCAGATAGAGGTCTTATAGGCAAATGGCCATGACTCAGCTGGCACTGAATTAAACAGCTTCCAAAGAGCACTTCCCCTCCAGAAACAGAGAACTGACCTAAGCCATGGCTGAAAACGTGTGTAAACAGTGTTAACTTCACTCCACCACTGCTACGCCAGGACCAGGAAAGACAATGAATGAGGGTGCATGTACAGCAATAAAATTTCCTATTTGTTGACTTGGTGTTCTGCAACAGCATTTCAGTCTCTTTTTCTTTCATTCCCTGGGAATTTATTGTTTGAAAAATTCTCTGTGTAACTATGATTTTTTTCTAGAGGATCATCAGGAAGACCTGTAAGATGGTTCCTGACAGGAGATTGAGAGAGAAGAGAAAATGAGCTGTTAGTAAGAATGCTGCCTGCTGTCTGAATTGCCCTAATTCATGAAGGGACATAAAGCTTGGACAAAAATTTATGGTGCTTTAACCCTGGGAATGACTCAGTTGTTTAACAGCATGTTTGTGTTCACACAAGCACAGGAGCTGGGCTGATCCAGAGCATCTGCTGCAGCGCTGCCATGGATGGATGGGAGCTCTTTGGGAAGGACCATCCAGGGGGGTGGAGGGAGTTCTGTCTGAAAGCATCAGGGATGCAGGGACCTCTGCCCTGGCATGGATGATGAGACAGCTCAGAACTTGCAAGTTAGGTTCAGGGGGAGTAATAGCGTGGGTGTTTTTGAGCAGGGTGCCTGCTACTGCCAGCCTGATGGGGAAGAACAGAGGAACCCTTCTGCAGACAGCTGGAAGAGGTCTCATGTTTGCAAGCCCTGGTCCTCATGGGGGACTCCAGCCACCCTGATACCTGCTGGACACAACACAGTAGGACACAAACGATCTGAGAGGTGTCTGGAGCACAGGGAGAGTGACTTCCTGATGTGGGTGGTAGAAGAGCCAACAAAGGGAGACACTGACAGACCTGATAATTACCAACATGAAAGCTGTGGGCAGGCTTGGCTTCAGTGACCATGAGCTGTGGAATTCAGGGTCCTGAGAGGTGGGAGAAGTGCCAAGATCAGTACCACAATTCCGAACTTCAGAACAGATTTTGTCTTGTTCAAAGACCTATTTGGAAGAATCCTGTGGGACATGGCCCTGAATAGATGAGCAGTCCCGAAGGGCTGCCTGATTTTCAAGATCATTTCCTCCAAGCTTGAGAATGGTCCAGCCTGACAAGCAGGAAAGCAAGCAGTAGTGGCAGAAGGGCTTCGTGGATAAACAAGAGCAAGGAATCCTTATCCCCACTGAAAGAGGAGTGGGGCAGAGAATATCTAAACAAATTGTGCATGCACAAATCCTCGGACCTGAAGGAATTTGAAGGAATCTCCCTATAGAAAGAGTATTCTGTGTACTGAGCACCTCTTCCACTTTTTTGTGACATGTGAATTTAGTTTTTTCTTCTGAAAAGAAAAATCTACTGAAAGCTGATTCACTTTTCTCAGCATAACCACTTCTCTAACCTTGCAAATATATTTCAGCGCTGCAAGGTGATAGTAAAACTGCTCAAACACCAGTTTAAAGCAAATACACATCTGGACAAGAATTAGAAACAATAATTGTAAACAATTGAAAATACATCAAGTAATCTAAAGCCAAAGTAAGTAGTTTATGAAATGTACATAGTTAACTGCTATCTAAAAAATCTATTACCAAGAATAAAGCACAAACAGGAAAAAAGGGCAAGAAATTAGTATCTCCTCAATAATAATTTGACTGGCCCTACAGTTCAACATTTCTTAGGGCCATATTGACATATTTATAAAATAAACATTATTTTTAAAAATTTGATTTTTAAAAAAACCCTGAAAGCTGTCCTGAAACTGTATTTGTCTTGGATTTGTTGTTGTTGTTTGGGTGGTTTGTTTTTGTTGGTTTGTTGTTGTTTTTTTTTTCCTGGTGTCAGAATCTGTTAATTAACTGTGGTGTTATATTTTTGAGATGTCAATTTATCCAAGCTGATGTTCTATTTCAAAATATCTCAGAATAAGATTCTTCACCTATTCAGTTGAAAGCTCACTCTCCCACAGAGCCATTCTTTAATCACTTCAATGCATGCCTCCATAGAGAGCAGAAAGTGTTCTTGACTTTATTAAAATACATTTCTTCTTCCAAACTGAAAACTAATCCAGAATCAGAGTCAAAAGATCATCTTGCTCAGTTCTAAAAGGTTTTTTAATTTTTTGTTTCTGATGTTAATAAGCCTTGAAAGTTTGAGTATTGTTGCTGGTGTATACTTTGATCAGTGGATTTGAAATGTGAGCTCTTTGGCCGTGGCTCTTCTTTTCATTACATTCAGACAGCACTGAATAAATGGAAACCAAACTCATTTGGTGGCCTCTTAATGCCAACAGCAATATATAAAAATTATAGAAAGAATATTAATAAGGACACAAGTTTTAGCGAGGCAATTTTGTTTTAAATTTCTGTCCTTTACTTGCTCTGTGATTTTTTGACTTGAGGTCCTCTGTAAGAACTGAACAGGATTTTCTAAGAATTAGTGTGTCTTCTTGCAAAATGTGTTTCTAAGTTGGGTTGGGTGATATAAATGTCCTCTTCCCAACTGCAGATATATCTGTCCAGTGACTTGTGATTTTCATGTACCAATAAGATAGTTTTTCCCATATGACTAAACAGATCTGTGAGCAGCACAAGAAAGGAGACAAGAAGATGAGGGTGCTGCAGCTAGCCATAATCCTATCCTCCTCGCCTAACCTCTATTAGAGGGTTTTGAATTTATTAACACAGATAACTCCTGGATCTGTTGTAACAGTCTGATGAAAATTAAAAATAATTAAACAAAACAAAAACAAAAGCAAAAAACAAAAAACCCAAAAAAAAAACCTTGGGAAAAAACAAAACAAAACGAAAACATGAAAAAACTGTAAATACAAGTCTTCATGCCAGTCTTTTTCTTCACCCAGCAGAGTGGAGAAACCTGGTTAGGAAGTGATCAGCCACTGGAAAGCAGCATTGGTGATTGTTTTCTTGGATTCAGGATGGCAAAATGCAGAACAAGACTGCTTTAAGCATGCATAGCCTGCCTGCTTCTAGCTTTGGAGGAGACAGAGCTCCCCAGTAGATGAAGGAGCTGCAGGAGCTGTAGCAGATAGGAAGTTCAGTAGCAGTTATTCAAGCTAAAGATGTTCTCACTCTTTTACTGGCTTGGCTCTTATTTGTTTCCAAAGCCTAAAAATGTATGTTATATCTTGAGAAACTGGCAATCATTTTAGGTTCTGGTTTTGTTTTCTTGTAGACTGCAAAGAGCATTATTTTTAATAGAGGTCTGTTTTACATTAAAATTTCTATAAAATACATTTTTTTTGTCCTTCTGTCTTACTGCTTCTGATCACTGACATCCAAAAACTCACCTCGTCCAAATGAAAGTTTTCAGGAAAAGATATAATGAATGATTGGTTGTGGCTTGAAAACTTAGATACCAGGTTCCAAAATGAGCAGTATTTATGGCTGTTTTATAAGCACCTAAAAAATAGGACGGAAATACCAATATAGCCTTGACTACCAAAGAGACTTTATGAAATCTCCCTTTAAATTATAATGTCTTGAATTTAATGCATTTTAATGCTCCTAATTTTGAATTAGGAACGAAAAAGGATTTGTGACATTTGCACTGTGTGACTCTGCTATGTGGAAACTCACAGCATCCTATAATGGCTTAGATGACAATAATAAATAAACAAAATGGGCCTTAAGCTATATTTTTTCTCATTTGTATGCACAAAGATGTCACCAAAGTCACCTGTTTTCTCTCTGTAATGGTAACAGAGTCCTTGTTTAAGCTATGGTTGCTATAAAAGTCAGTTACCATTATCTTCCTCATAGTTTTTATCATATGGTCGCACTTCTGAATCCAGGGCATCTCTTGTGTTTGCTGTTGAGCTGTAGTTGAAAGTTTGGACCCAAGTGGGTATTTATCTGTTTAGTAAAGAAATGTACAAAAAACCACCCCAGCAGTTCTGGACATTCTGTATTGCACTTCAGTTTTCCATATCATAAAAAACCTCAGTGCTGGAAGCACAGTAAACTGGAATTTCTGGGTGGGACCTGGCCATGGTGGAGGATAAAGAACTTCTTGTATTTTGGGGGTAAGGTAACTGGCATTTTTTTGTTGCTTAGTGGTTTATTGGGTTGCACTTCATCATTTGTAGGTTAACTGGTTTGATGGCTGTTCTTTATGAGATGTTCTAGTTATCATTTCTGGCTTTAAGGTAGTTTTGTATTTGAGTGGGGTGAAAGGTCAAAGGCCTTGTAGCTAAGGGAGTTAGGTTTCCTGTCTAATTGTTGCTCATGAATATTCAGCTGTTGAAATGCAGAGAAAAGAACTAGAAATCAGAGTGACTATCGACAGAGATCCCCAAGAGCAGCAAGCTGCAGGACTTCTCTGGTGATTCATGGGCTTTGTGTTTTATATATTGACTGTGTGAATAAGCATCACCCACGTAATGTCCATGGGGGGGTTACATGGGGAATCCACTTTTTTTCATGAAGTGACACCTGAAATAATTACAGAATCACAGAATCAGATAAGATTGGAAAAGACCTCTGAAATCAAGTCCAACCCATGACCAGCATTGTCAACTAGACCTTGGCACCAAGTGCCACGTCCAGGAATGGTGACTCCACCACCTCCCTGGGCAGTCCAATCCAATGATAAATCACCCCTTATTGGAAAAAAAAATCCTCCTAATGTTCAACCTAGATGTCCCTTGGCAGAGCTTGAGGCCATATCCTCTTGTCCTTTCACTGGTTACCTGGGAGGAAAGACAAGCCCCCTTGGCTATAATCTCCTTGCTGGCAGTTGTAGTGAGCAATGAGGTCTCTCATGAGCCTCCTTTTCTCCAGGTTAAACAATCCCAGCTACCTCAGCACTTGTGCTCCAGACCTTTCCCAACTTTGTAGCTCTTTTCTGGAGTCTCTTCAGCCCCTCAATGCCTTTTTGCATTGAGGGGCCCAAAACTGAACACAGGATTTGAGGTGTGGCCTCACCAGTGCTGAGTGTAGGGGAGCAATGCTGCCCTGGTCCTGCTGGCCACAATATTGATGATACAATCTAGGAAGTTGTTGGCCTTCTTGGCCACCTGGGCACAGATGGCTCATGTTCAGTCACTGTCAAGCAGCACCTGCATGTCCTTCTTTCCTGGGAATTTTTCCAGCCATTCAATCCCCAGGCTGTAGCACTGCCTGGGGTTGTTCTGGCCAAAGTGTAGGATCCAGTACTCGGTCTTGTTAAACCTCATATTGCTGATCTAGACCCTTTATTCAGCCTGCTCAGGATCTCCTCTGCAGAGCCCTTCTACCCCCAGCAGGCTGACACTCACCCAGCTAGGTGTTGCCCATGAATTTGCTAAGGATAGACACAATCCTCTCATCCAGATAATCAATAAAAATACTGAATAAGACTGGGCCCAATACCAATCCCTGGGGGACATCACTGGTGACTAGACATCAGTTGGATGCAGCATCACGTTTTCGGATGAGAAGATTCACCCCAGTTCTTGGATGAAAAAATTCAAGGCTATGTATAAAAATGTAATTCAAAAGAGTTTGAAAACAGCTAGGAGAAAAAAGGAGAAGAAACTGCAAGCAGGCCAGAACTTTAGGTACATAGTGTACTGGACAGTCAAATGCCCATTGAAGGAGTGTTTCATAGAAATACATGCACTTGAGGCCAAGCCAGAAGTAGAACTTGGATAACTGAGTAGTCTTCTATCTAAGGAGCACACAAAAGGTTTTCTGAAGAGAGAGGATGAGCAACCAGGAAGAGAAGATAACATGGTAGGAAAGAAAACAAGAATGGAAGCCAGTTTCACAGGAAGAGAAGAAAAGAAAATGGAAATAACTAAGGATAAAGACTCCAGGAGAGAACAACATGACAGTGTATTAAAAGCAGGGAGCATGAACAGAGGGTGAAGAGAGCACAGAGAATCAGTATGAGGGAAGGTCAGTGGTGGAACTCTTGCTCAGTGTTCAATAAAATAAACTTTTCTTTGTGGATGACACCTCCCTGAGATGCACAGCTATAGACTGCAGCTGAGAAGGGTGTACAAGGGAGTGGAGCAAATTTGTGACTGAATAATATCCCTTCACACTGGGATATTACCAGGTAACCTTGGCATCAAGCAAGTGATGGCTCAGGTGATTTTTAGCTCTTGAAGGGGGTGAAGTTGTGAGAAGATAATGCAATTAGACAGCACAAGATCTTGGGATATTTGGTCATTACAATATTAGATTGAACATTAGACATTTACAAAGAAGATGGTGCAAAGGTAACTCTGAATCCAAGATTCGCAATTTCATGGGGAAACCCAACATACTAAAGGAGTGAGTGAATATAGTCGGCCCAGACTGAGGAACTTGGGAACTAAGTGCAAATTACTCTGGGAATTTCTTTCTGCCAGAAGACTGCAGACTGTCAGACATCTCTTTCTAAGCTACAGTCAGTCCTTACAGGTCAGAGAAAAAAGATTAGAAATCAACAGGGAACCTATATTGAGGAGAAAAACTAATGAGCAAATAAACCTGGCTTTTGCAAAGTACTCATTACTGGTGTAGAAAGAATAGTGCTGAAAGTTCAACTAAGTTAGAATTGGGAAAGGGTATTAAAATGAATAGAGGAAAAATGTTTGCTTAGCTGTAAGAAACTTAGGTCAAGGAAATTTTGTCTAAAATGGGCCGCCTGGTTTGATCAAAAAATGGTATTATTTTTGACAGCCAGAGCAAGGCTTATTTAACCTGACACAATGGAAGCTGAGAAGGGATATATGAACACTGTCTGCAAATACATCTGGGTGGAAAAGCAGCACATAGGAATAAAAGGTCAGTCTGGATAATGAAGGAAAACTTCTGACCACGAGAGCTTTGAGGCTGTGGAAAAGCCTTCAAGTGGGAATAAAACGGAGCTGGATGGATAAGATTATAAACTTTATGGATGAGATTATCAGTTATCTATGACAGCAGGAATTTTTACTTGATGATTTGGGAGTTTCCTTCCATTGCAATGATGCTTCTAATTTGCGGGCTAGCATAGTAAGCCTTTCTGCCAAGCAAAGGAAAGACAATTGTGAGAAAAAAGCTAGTTTTCATAATGACAGAGATGGGAAGTACAACAGTGGTTTTGATAGTCCGTGTGTATAATTATCATAGGCTTATTATTAGCCAAGATTTTTGGGGTTCATGCAGTTTTAAAACTCCCTTTAGCTACAATTCAGCTGTGGCTTATGGCATAATATTTCTTTGGCTAGAAGTGAAAATAAAAATGTCTCAAGAAAACAATGTAAATTTTTATTTCATGATATGAAAATACTTAGGTTAAAAATGGACAAAGCAAAATGATTTAAATATAATCTCTTCTAACACACTACCAAACCTTCATCCCCAAATTAATTTACTCAATTATGTTTCTCCTTTTCCTTGGCTGAAAGCTTTTCAGGAGTGTCTTAGAAGACCATTGGTCTCAGTTCCCTTTCTTGCTTTTCTTGTTCTTTCTGCATGTCACTTTTTGTAGTGAAAATTGTACAATGACTGGAAAACATATCATATTGTTTTAGCTGTAGGATAGATCAGTAAAGCTTACTTACTGAGGCTTATAGCATAGAACAGACATACGTTCTGAAAATACATTCTTTGGGCCATCAAGCTGTGTGGGATATGAATGAGGGGGACTTGAACTAGAGCTATGATGTGAAGCAGCAGATCTATTAGTGTTTGGAAAGAGTACTTTTAAAATCACTTGTTAATAAATAGGTGGATAAATTTGTAACCTCCTTTGCAAGACAGAAGATGAAATGGACCTTGCCAAGATTCTGCAGCAACCTTAGATAGCAGCCAGTTTTTCTCAGCAGGCTACATCAACATTTTCCAGCTATTTAGAGGCAGGACTGCATATCCAAAGGGTAGGAAAATGTGGTTTGTAGTATAACAGCTGCTGCTAATAATGCAAGTGATGAGCTGAAATGAACAATGGATATTAAGTTTTTAAAGTTTCCCTAGTTTCCTCTGGCTATGCTACCTGTTGCAAGCCTGCTTAGATTTCACACCAGAGTATATCATGATTCAATGGGAACCATACTACTCAAACCAATATGAAATTCAAATCAGAAGCTATATATTTGTGGGAACAAGTGGGAGAGGATTGAAGTCTTTTGTTCATGTGTTATAGTTTTCTTTACAATGAAGCTTTTGGGTGGTTTTTATGTGTGTATAAAAAAAATAATAATAATTAAAGAAAAGAATAGACAGTCTGAGAAAACCATCTTGTCAATTAGAATAATCCTTTCTTTTATAATTTATGACATTATTAGGCTTAAATTGAAGGATGCCAATGCTGAAAGGAGGATTGAGAAATATGTGAGAGTGCATAGAAATGCATCCTTTGTTTTGTGCTATAATAATTCATTCAGTTAGGAAAGAATTCCTAAAATGCTTCAATTGTAGTTGTGAGAAATATCTTGTTACCGCAGGCAGAGTTTGTTAGGTTCCAGAAATAAAGCATAGAAGTCAAATCCAGAGACAGAGTAATGATGAGGTACACTTTATTAACTTATTTGACCTATTGATTTTAAGCAAGGCAAATCTGAATTTAGCTCAGTTGTCAGATCTGGACTGTGTGAAACAGGACTGAGGGATCACTGTAGCCTATTTTTTCATAATGCATCTCCTACATTTCATCTTTTGACTCTTATTCATTTTGTTCCTCCTGAAATATTTGCAGTTTTTGTGGCAGCTTGGTAGCTTGTCTGGATGTATGTGGAGAACAGTCTGAATCTTTCAAAAGAAAATAGTGCTGCCAGCCCACAGCTCACAATAGCTTAAGAAATGTCTTGTTTGGAGAACCAAGACCAATTCAGATTGCAGACAGATACACAACTGCTTCCAGCTTAATTTTCTGGAATGCTTTTGTACCCTTCAGGTGATTTACTTTCTCAACGTGGATTGGAATCTTTATTCCAGTTATATCTGGGCCATTTGATTCAGTGGTTGCAGCAGAGAACAGCTGGCCTCTATTTACTTTTGCGTTTAATTCCTGTTTTTCAGTTCTGTTCATGTTTTAAAAAGCAATAAAAACTTTATTCTTACAGTGTTTTATATTACTGCCATTTGATTCTTTTTAATCTTCCTTTTCTAGAAAGACATCATTTGATTCATTTTTTATTTGATTCCCACCTGTAGTTACTGTGCTGTGTTGAACCTTCCTGCTAAAATTGTACCAGAAAGAGGGAATGAGTTCCCTTCCTGGCCAATTATCCCCTGAATCTTATACATCTCTACTTTGGTATCTGCTTCAGTTTGCAAAATCTTTTGATAAAACGATTTTTTAATGTAATTTTTGAGAAGATCAAATCCCATTTTTTCTGAGAACTCTTCTTTTTCAGCTTCCATGTGAATATTTTTGTGTGTGAATGTCCCCACTGGCATGAAATGTGTGTGTGTTGTTCCACAACAAAACACCCTGCAGAAGTGATCAGGCAGTTTTGACTTTGTAGATCCACCACTAAGAATGCTCATAAGAGGCATAAAGAATGATTTTTCAGAATGCAGCAGAACCTTAAACCTCTTTAAAAATATAGTTAGCTATTTGGATTTAAAACTAAAGCCATATTTAATTTCTTTTTAATTCTAAATCTTTTCTGCAACAAAGTAAAAGTTTAATTATTGCAGGACATTTTTTTATTTCATCTTCTATTTTCCATCCCGCTTCTTGGCATGAGTATGTCTTTAATAGCTCATTTTTGAGAATTCAAATCCAGAAATGTTTTTATCTTGGGTGACAATCATTGAACAGGTGGCATCTACAAAGAGGAGTTATAAAGGGATTAGTCAAAGGTAAGGTACCACAAGTTCTTTTGAACACATGTAGGAGTGATGTGCAAGAGGTGGCAAAAAGGGACTGTTTGGCCTGATTAAAGGCAGGTGTTATGAACATGGAGCAGAAGAAAAGGCTTTATTAAGCTTAGGGGTTACTTAAAAATTTATGAGACTATGAAAAATACCAGCTCTTTCCCAATTAAAAGAAAATAAACAACAAGAAGAAAGGGATCCTAGGAACGGAGAAAGAGCAAGAGGTAGCAGCACTGTGAAAATTTTGTTTTGTTCTGTTTGCTTAAAGGGACCTGGGAGTTGACTCAGCCTCACCACAGCCTCAGTCACAGCTTGGCTGAAATCCAGGGTCCGTCCTGCTTGTGGCTTTGCTGCTGCTGTTGTGGAGTGTCTGTGTAATCTCCAAACAACTTTCTTGGCCGAGGGCACGTTACCATCATGCTGTGAAGCTGAAAGGTGACTTAATAGTCCCCATCACAGCAGTTGCCTGGCATGAAAATTCCTTAGAAAGGGGCTGTGTGGCTTAAATTTTGGGTGGCCTCAGACAGTTTTTGCCACTTTTTCTAACCTTCCTGATACTCCTAGGAAAAAACCACACTGAGTAAAGAGCATGGTCTGCTGATGGGAGCATGTCTAGGAGACGTTTTTGCTTTTTCAGCTGGATTTCCTCCTGTGCCAAGTGCTTTGTTTCCTCTGTTTGTGTCTGCAGCACATGAAGACATTGCACCTCATTGTACACTTGGTGGCTGCTGTTGTCACATGCAGGCCCTTTCCATAGTGCTGTGTTCCTCAAGTATGTTCTGGAAAGCGTTTCTAAACTCCCAGAGGTTGTGACCCTGCTTGTTCCATGGGCATGGCATGGGTTATGGATTCCAACTGGGGAAATCTGTTCTTCTCAGACTCCAGTCTCTGAGTGTACCAGCACACAAACTGATGCTGATTTTCCAGCACCAGGGAAGGGACTGACACACCACCTAAAAATAATAAAGCTATTATATAAAGTAATAATTTTTTGGCCAAAGAGAGACTACTAAGTGTGATAAAAGTTCTGGTTAAAGGTGACAACACTGCTGCCTCTAAAAGCAATATTATATTACCCCTATCACAGAATGAAAACATGCCATGTCAGAGCTCAGCTGATCTCTCAGAGCTTTTCTTTTCCACTCAGCACAGCCGGTTTTGAGAACTCTGCAAGTGTTTCCCAGGCACATCTATAATGTGCAGTGAAATCTTGCATGAAGAAAGGCTGCCCTAAGATGATAACTCAGGGCCAGAAATCTGAGATAATTGTAGGATCCAGCACCCACTGGGATCATCTCTTATTTCAGTAGAATGGTATGTACTAAGAGTTTTATGATTCTCTAGTCTTTCTTACAACTATTTATGGAAGAATTTTATGGATGATTTTTGGTGTCTGCATGAAGGAGTATATGTAATATTTTCCTTAACAATGCTAGGTGATATATTTGCCCTGTAATTCTTGAAATGCTTGGAAATGAATTGTCTTAAAATTTTACGTGAAGTAAAAAGTGGCCAAAAAGAAGCATTGAAAAACAACAAAACATTTCCATATCCAAAAAAAAAAAGAAAAATATAAAGAAATCTTTTCATCACTCTTGCACATGTAATATAGAACTAGTTGCTCATTCTCAGCACTTGCCAAATCTTTGTGACTCACCTTGCAGAATATGATTGAAGTATATACATTTTCTAAGGAATTAGCAGTGATAAATATTGATATTAGTGTTAAACACATAGTAGCAGCAGTAACAGTCAAGAAAAACTTGGTGATTTTCAACAAAGATTGAAGAGCTTCCACAGAATTTGTTCAAATCATGCTGCAAATCCACATCTACCAGAGTAAATGGCACTTCATAGTACTTGGAAATTACATCTGGAAGTACTATTTTCTGTACAGCCTAGAAAATCTAGTCTCTCAGCTCCTCTGGCTCTCCAGCCTCCAGAATTGCAGCTTGAATGGATATATTGTGCAAAATCAGATTGATTTGGCATACAGCAGGGTGCTCTCATCTAGTCACACAGAAAGCCAAATGCTTCATTAAATATTTTGCCAGTTCTACTTTTTAGAAACAGCACTTAACTGCACAGTTACTACAGCCATTACAATCCATCGAAGTGCTGCAATAAATTTCCTGTCACCAGAATGGGAAAGTTTACATAATAGTACAAAATACAAGCTTTTATGCTGCTGGCCATTGAAAAAACATATATGCACTTACACAGTTTGGACATCAGATAAAAACTGTTGGCTTCACAGCATTACAGCCAGGACTGCAAATAGAAAGTAGTATTAATAGTCCCTGTCTTTCTCAAAAAGGGAGCTTTTAATTTCTGTTTTTAAAATTAATACTGCTACTTCTCATTCTGAGTAATTCAGTCAAAATGAAAGGGCCCAATTTATTTTTCTACAGCTAACTGTGCTAGGAAGTAGACATTATTGTATACTATGGACTTAGGTAGAGGCCCAAATTCTGACTTCTGCTGATGCTGATTTTTACCCATTCTTCTCACCCCAGCGCTCCTTACACGGACCTGATTCTGCAGGTTCAGAGTGTGGAAAAGGGCCCAGAAATTATTTACAAACTAATGTTTTCTCACAATGTTTTCTTATGGCAGACAGGTACGTCTGCTGTCCATACCTGAACAACATTGCATTCTATCTCATGTAATGGAAGCAATGGGGCTGAAAACATGGTTTTTTTGTTGTTGTCAAGAATTTCCACAGCAGGCAGGTAGCTGATTAGAGTTTTACAGGTGGAGGTAATGCATTAAGGAAAGTCATGTCTTCTCACAGAGAACAGGCATGGGATCCTCGTGGTGAGGCACTTACCAGAGGAGGTGATGCTACAAAAGAGCTCTTTTTCAGATGGGTCACAGCTGGGCACTGCAGCCTTCAGGTGGCAAAGCCTGGAGCTCTGGAGGCAGAGTCTGCTGGCAAGAAAAACATTCACCTTCCTTCTGGCCAAGCAGGCAGTTTCTAGAGCCACCCAGGCTACTGCTGCTGTTTACTGGTGATATAGAAAAAGCTGGGATGCTACCCTTAGATACAGACAGCAGGAACAGTGGTGTCAGTGGGTTGGATAGCTGTGGCCTCTGAAATTCCAAAACTGGTGATAAAATTTAACAACTTTCTGCAAATATAAAAAGATTTTTAAAATATGCATACACCTATACACAGACAAATAAATACACTCAGAACTTCTATCATGGAAAAAAATTCTTTAAACTTAAACACTTTAGTAATTTTTAACAGGTTTTTTGTCACTTGAAGTGTCCAACAGGACTTAGTGGTGTTTGCCCAGGGTAGTCTGGGTAGGTCATTGTAAGTTTTGCAAAGAACAGCCTTTAATTTTCATGGACAAGCTTGGTTGAATCACTGGAGAAGCCATGAGTGATCTATACATAACCAGGGACTTTTAACATATTATGCTTTTCATATATATTATGAATGTGTGTGGCCCTCTAATTACCTTCCAATCATCAGAGCATCAAAGCCTCTTACTTTGTTTACAGTCCTGAAAAACCAGAGTCAGGTTTTATGAGTCTGAAAATATATCTTGTTTTGTTTTGTTTTGTTTATATTATATGATTTATTTTTAATCATATGAGAAGAAACTTTCTACATAATCATTGCAATAAACCTTTTGTGAGACTTTTAGAAAATTATTTTGTACTTGCACTGCTGAAAATGGATGCTGAGTCCTATTTATATGTTCAAAAAATAAGTCCTTAAATCTTTTAAAGTACAGAGGGCTTGAGGGACCTCCCTGTAGGTGCCCCTGTTTATATTGCCAAAGTTTAGCTAGTGGTTGCAAAAACCCAGCAGCCAACTTACTAATGAGCTTGTTTTGACAGGACTGCATAGCTCATTGCTTATTAATGCAGTATTGCTGGCTGGATCATGCCACACTTTCTGGAACTGTAAAAGTGATTCAAGAGACTGTATCAAAACCAAGCTGCAAACATAATTTGGAACCAGACTCACTGGATTCACAATCCAGTTCAAATAACCAGGACAGGACTGCCATTTTTCCATGCACTGCTATTCTCTTCAGCTCAAAACTTTGAGAGTCTTCAGTATTCTAAGACAAATTTATCCTGGGGATAACTCAAATGAAGTGAGTTAAGTCACACCAGGGATTCATTTGGCTCATTACTAGCATCTTGTCTCCTACCAGCATGCTCTGCATTGCTCAGCTGACACACTCTGGGGTCTGATGAAGACAGAAGGGGTCAGTTTAGCTTTCTGGCTCCTCTATCTTTTTTATGGAATATTGGGGTTTTATTTTATTTTATTTTTAAAATAAGAGGAGTATAAGTGCTATGCGCTGAAAAGAGTTTAGAAACCAAGCAATATCAAAGGCAATTGCAGTGATCATTGGGAAATACCTTCCTTAAACTTATTCCTCCTGTCATGTTAAGTAGTTGAAATTTTGCAGTGTAATGCATTTTGTTAATGTGTTTAGGGATCCATGAGGCCTTTGTGATCCTGTTGACTTGCCATAAAATATCCTATGGGCTTTTCCATATGCAGTATTTCTGGAAGAATCCTTTTCCTTGCTCAATTTCTAACTGAAATGTGTAAAGATGGATTGACATCAATCATCATCTATGACATCAACAATCTCTGACAAGCTTGAAGAACTGATCCATTTGGCCTGAGAATTAATCTGGCATTGAAGTCTCAACACTGTCTACTCAAGGATGACCTCAGGGCATGTTTTGCAAAGAATCTTTATTAATTTAGATTTAGAAACCTCCAGAATAAATACAGTAGCTCTGTTTTATTATTCCATTCACACAAATACAGAGAGGGAAACAATGGAAATTGGAAAGTCTGAAAAGTTTCCTTTTTATTTTTTTTAATTAAAATATTGATGATGTTGTGATTACATTACATATGGGAACATGCATGTGTGTACATCCACACAGACATGTGGACACTTGTGGACATAAGATCACAGAAAAGTATGCACATCTTTCTCCCTGAGAAGGTATTTGTATCTCATTGATTATAGGATATTGCCCTTAAAAATCAGGGAGAATAGATTAAACAAAATTCTCACTGTAAATCCATTAAAAAATTTCTTAAGATGACAACTGTGAAGTTACATTTCCAGTTTATGGACAAGATAAGAAAATGCCAACATTACACAAACCTTTTCCAGTATGTCTCTGCCAAGACAATATAAATGTGGAGCCACATTGTACTATGTCAGATCAAATCTCTGGGGATCAAGGCTTGGAAAAAAACAAAATCCCAGCTATATACTCATGTGGTTCTTGCTGACTAATTGTATCACCTCTAGAAATGACAAAGGCTCATTACAGTGGATGAGCAGTACACTCAGCTTCTTCTGGTTTTTGACCTCATCAACCCAAGAGCTCCAGAACACCTTGTTTGTATTGCTCTGGTACACAGTTCTGATGGGTTCTAAGAAACTCATTTATCTGCAAGTCTATGTGTTTGCCTTATTATACATATAAGTACAGTATGGACTTGCCTTATCTCCTCTGTGAGCCTAAAATATTGTCTTTTCTTTTTAGTGCTCCCACAGACGTCACTGGAATAGATGTCCAAATTACTTGGATATACCTGAATGCCAAACTTGGTCTTAAGTTCATAAAAGTTAATAGTATTTTTCAAATACTGTAATTAGGAGATCTCCTACACTTAGCAGGAACAGTAGGATTTAATAACTTATGATTTCAACTCTGATATAGGTACATGAGGGTAGAATAAGCCTTATTCTTTTCCACACTGAAAGCTGCACTGACTGGTTTTGCTCCTCATATTTCATATGATTTATAATAAAAAGTCTTTTTTCTTCTGTGAAATGAATCCAAGGGACAACTTCTCTTTTCTTTTAAAAGTATTTCAAATGGTTTCAAATTTACTGTGTGCATTAATTATATATAATAATCTTAAATAAGAATAGGAATACATCTAAGTAGTACCTTTTTATTTGTACTGCTAGTTATGTCATGACCCTGTAACCTTTCAGCTCTCATTGCTGGAATCAGAAATAGGAGACTGTGGTACGTTTTCTTTGGCTTCATGATAAGACATAATTGTTTTTGTTTCAGTCCAAGTTGGTTTCACTGTCATGGAATTTGGCTTCAAAAAATTAGCTTTGAAAAAAACATAACATCTGAAATCGAAGAAAACTGACTTACAGAAAAATGTGCATTATTCTGCCTGCATTTTTTGATAATTATATACTCATGTGGTACCCTAAATACTGAAAACTCTTCAGTCCTGGTTGAATTAAACAGAAAACACCTTTTGAGTCTTAGTGAAATGTCTGATAAATATTAATTTCTCTGGTTTTGTTAAAAAGCTGAAAGTGGTCCACATTCCCTACAATTTCTTCCCCTGCAAATGTTAGTTTCTGGGCCAATGAGATAATTATATGATCTTTCACTCTCCTCTGAAATAAAAAGTCTTCACATGAACAAGGCTATTATTAAGTGCACTGTGACTTACAAGATTCTTCAATGTACACTAAACATACCATGCCAAGTCTTACTAAAAGGTGGAAGCAAGTTGCCATGCTGATGATGTTGCGATCCTTTCTAATCATCTGTGCTGAGATTAACTCATCTAAATTTTATCACCTTTAAGACAGAAGTCTTGTTTTAGCTGATCATTACAGCTTCTGCTGTTCTACGAGCAGTGAGATGAGCCTGGTCCCTGCAGTGATATCAAAGGACTGGAAAGGATTTAAAGAGTACTGAGAAGAGATATTATATCAACAGCAAGGAGGGTGGGATAACGCAAAGGGGGTGAAAGGAGAAAAGGCAGAGTTCTTGTTCAGCCAGGGAAGGGAACATTGAGGACACACTTCATTAAATACTTACATACTGTAAACAATAAATAAATGTCGGGTGAGAAGACACTCTCAAGGACAGCTGTATCTGGCTTGTTGCTTAGGAGATTTAGAAGTGCAAGCCATCTGAGAGAAAAACCCAGACAGCTCAGAGGAGGGGTTGAATTTTTTACTAGTCTGTGTTTTTCCATGTAAAGACTAACAAAATTGAAATGATCACTAATTAGAAAGACATTTATAAGACTTTGTCTTTCTGTGGAAGATACATTTCTAGTTCATCAGAACTCCTCAGGAGACCCATATGATAGTATGTTCCAAAATGGGGTTTCCTTTTAGTTTCTTCTGATTATTCATTTCCTCTATAATGTGGATGTTCCAAAGTTTTTAAAGTTGTATTGCCTTTCTACAGACAACTAATGCACCTGTTGATATTGAGGTGGCTTTTTCAGAGATCTACATCCATTTGAATACACAGTTGTGCTAAGAAAAAAGATAAATTTAGGAAGAAATTCCTTAACTTGAGGGTGTTGGAACAGTTTTCCCAGAGAAGCTGCAGATGCCCCAGCCTTGGAAGTGTTCAAGGCCAGGTTGGTGGGGCTTTGAACAAGTCTAGTGGAAGGCGTCCCCTCCCCTTCCAGAGGGGTTGGAACGAGATGATCTTTAAAGTTCTTTCCAACCAAAACCATTCTAGGATTCTATGAAATTTAACACTGGTTGGTTTGGCAATTAGAGTTGGAAGATGGTCTCATGTGTGCATTTTATGAACACCCATCATATTTTCTTTGAATGTGTTTAGATTTATACCATATAATGTCTATCTTTGCTAAAATGTTAGGAAATGTATTTATGTATCTTCAGCACTCTATAGCATACAGGCGTTTGAAGAAAATACCAATAGTAAGAACAACCAAATCAGTTTCCCGGACTTCAAAGTAACAAGACTTCATGAAATCTACTTCAAGTATATGATTTTTCATCAAATAATTCTGCAGTTGGGATGTTTTGGGGCAGATGTAGGCTATGTCAACAGGTATCCTCTTGATACAGATGCCATCAGACCTTATTTGCTTGAATGAGTGGGACAAAAGCATCTGTTCAATTAGCTAAGTATAGAAACCTATAGACCAAACTTGTTCAGAAATGGCCACTTCTGGAAAACTGATAAATGCTGCAGTAAGTTTAAGAATTAACAAACAAGAACAGAGCAATAGCTTAGCACGGAATTAATTATGATTATCTGTAGAACCTCAAATTCCTTCTAAACTTCAGAAATTTTTCAAAACCAAGTAAGTATAAGGTTAAGACATCTGATTTCTTTAACACAAAATACCCTCAAAATTAGACATGGGTGTTAATCATAGTTTGAAGAATTCTCATTTATATTTTAGGAGTAAATGAAGCATCTTTAACAAAAGGCTTAAAGAATTTCATGAAAGTGTGCTTTTCCAGATGTACAATATTGCTGGTTTGCTTTTACATGGCCGTCATGAGTTTCAAAGTAAATTCAACCTTAATTATGTTGAAAGTCTCTGTAGATTTTTTAAGTAGCTGCAAATCTTCAATGCTGAATATGGAGCAACAAAATTCCTATTAGAGAAACATATTGGTAATTTGTTAAACAAGTCACACCTGATTGCAAGTTACACCTCATTGGTATGCTGTTAAGACAAGCCCCTTCACATTTAGTTATGTATTGTTTCAAACAACTTGCCAGCAAAGATTTTTCTTTGGATCTTGGAAAGCAATATTTTATACATACTTAAAACCAATAACATTTGAATGACAGTTATTTTCAACTTGAGATTTTGACAAAGACTCTTAATTGTTATTCTCAGGCAAAAATCTTCATTAACAGGGAGTCTGGGTTATGAATATTTATCAATTACCTAAGGAGTGAATCCTTGAGAGGAAATGTTATTTTCTAAATAATTCAACCTATAAAAATTAGTCTGGGAATTTCTTAGTTTACATTTAAAATACATACGAAATTCCTACAGCTCTTGAAACCTGAACTGCTTCAAATCCTGACTTAACCACTGCTTTGCCACTGTCCTTGTACCCAAGCACCTGCCACACTTGGTCTTCATAATCCAAGTCTTTTTATCTGAAGACAAGGGAACCTGGTATTTTGAATACAAAGATAGTTCACAGAGTGATGGTTGGGTTTGGGTGGTGCTGACACAGGGTCACTCACATGGACTCTTAAATTTAGTTCCCTCTTTTGACTTTGAGAAACCATTTCTTAATAATGTTTCTTCTTAGTTTTTTCCCCTATAAATAAATAATAGCTGAATAAAGGAAACACCCTAGTTAAATAGTTTATGAAAACCAGAAAGCAAAGGATGAACCAAACATAAGGAAGAAAAGGATGTTTTCTCCCTTATTTAACCTACCCTATCACAATCACACTATGACCAAAAGCAATGGATACTGAGGGATATTTTTTTTTTCTTTCAAAAAAAAAGAGACGACACGTACTCAGAGAATGAAACAAGTTCATTTGAGGGTGCCAGATTCTTTGCATGTAACTCAGTAGATGAATGCAGCACTGATTGAATCACACAGTTTTCAAACAAGATGTTATTATTTCATTATTTTACACTGGTCCTTTGTTTGCACTGTATTATTTAGACATTGAAACATGGTACAAGACTTTAACACTCCTGATCCAACCCACATTCCAAACACATGAAATGGGTAAAAGTTTCATTTAATGAGAACAGAAAAAAGTTGACAAATGAATTTATTTATAGAACAGTTGGAACAACTCATGCAAAGTTGCAGTCCAATGACGCCTGTAGCTTCTCTCTGTGCGTTGTGCTTTAGAGAAAATGTCATGTGAATTTCTCTCTGCTGCTGTCCAATTATAGTGAAAACTGTTACATCAGGGTAAGAGTAGGAAAACAGAACTGACAGCAATGGTACTTGCTGTTTCCTGCATGTTGCACAGCTGTCTCTGCTGGCAAAACCACAGGTACTACATGCCCTTGCTTAAAGCCCTGGTTCAGATCAGATCACTATTTAAACTTATATTCGTGATAAAACACAACTTTCTGTAGTTGCAAGGGAAAACATGGACAGATAAATGTAGTTGCAAGCAGGTGCATGCTGGAGTCTGCAGGTCTGAAACAGCCCTGAGAAATGCATACAGTGCCTGAGTGCTAATTCAGGACTCAATGTTTCGTGAAGCGCAGCACCAGCCCAGCAGAAACAGGAAGAGAAGAACACAGGAGGCTTATATTAACCTGTGTTGCTTAATTTAAGCACAGGAAGCCTCCCAAATATTGCCTGCAGGAAGGACAAGATGGCAAGTGCTGCTTTCAGGGCTGGGAGGAGGCAAAATGAACTCTTCACCTTTTGGAATGGAAGTAGACCTGCAGCCTGGCAGGGCTTGTGGATTGTCTTGGCTGCTCAGTAGGAACAGAATTTGTTGGCAATAAACTGCTGCACACACTAAGTACTGCTGGTTTTCTAGCTAGAGAATTGCAGAACTATTTATTTTCCTGACCAAATTTTGAAAAGTGGGTATGTTCTCCAGTGATCTTTATATTTTTATCCTAATACCCCAAAATCCTGGTGACAGATGTCAGTCATTGTGTGAGTATATTTGTTTTACTGTGTGTCTCAATATTAAGGCTTGCTTTCAGGAATTAAACTATCTAAAGTAAATATGTAACAGTATATTCAGTGATGAATATTTTGAGACTGTACCATTTACCAGTGCTGAAAATGTTTTTTTTCCGTGCAATGGATTGGTTATTGCAACATATTTGAATCAATGCATCTGGCTGATGCTTTATTCCCAGTCATAGCTTCCCTTTGTCATTTGTCATCTTGGGTGAGTGGGAAAATCCTTAGTAAATGACTGTTAGGGTTATATCTTATAGTGTGAAGAAACAGAGGTTTCAATTTACCTTTCTGTACAAAGAAAATAAGCCAATTCGACTGACTTATCAAGGGAGAAGGCTGCCAGCTCTTGGAATCCATCCTGTAGTCATCCTTTGCAAATGGGGTTCAAAAAGCATTGTCTGTCATGGCCGTAAAACTACTGAATACACTACGACTGTCAATAGATTTGGTCCAGGGGCCCTGTTTGTGGTGGAAAAGATGTTTCTCCATCATCATTAAAAGTTTATTCCATTTTTCATGAGGGAACTTTGACAACAGTGTGTTAGCATCATGTTTAGCTGTATGTAAATAGAACAAGTTGTAATTAAAAACTGAAACCCATATGGTTTCCAATTTGGGGTTTCACTAATTCCCTTCACAAGTCATGAGAATAAAAGTGAGGATTAGATTTTAGGATTGCACCACTTTGTGAAGCTTTGCTTTGGAAATGTCACAGGTTATTAGGATCCAAAAGGTGCATTCAGACTCCCTGGAATGAATTAGTTCTTGCCTTACAGAGGTAAATGAGGTGACATTTGATATTTCTGTACTGTCTACCATGCTGGCAGCTGGATGGCAACTGCAGCAGCCATGCTGTCCTTCTAACCCCTCTGCTGTGTTATCTTCCAGCTCCTGCCTTGCTGCTGTTTTCCCCAGTCTAATATTTAAGTAATTCACACTGGAAGTATACGACTGTTCTTTCTCTATCAAAATACAACCATTGGATACATAATAGCAGGGAAGCAGTTAGGCAACAATTAATTTTCCTTTTCTTTTGGTGTTTAAAACATTTTGCTTCCAGCAGCACAGCATTTGCAGGAACAAAAGAGATACTAAGCAGAGATGAACTGGATGGGGAGGGAATTGAATGGGTTGAAAGATAAATGACAATATGCTCAAGGGTTATGAGAGCCATCTAGCGATAAATACACTAGGAGTGAAAAAGGTCACTCCGAATAAGTGAGTGCAAAAAGTAATCAAGCATTAGAAAGAGGGACATGCCATGTGTAAAGAATGAGGTACTGGAGTTAAGAGTATAAATACTGATAAGGAAAAGAAAGTGGGAGAATGAAAGCAGATTGCCCAAGAGCTTTCAAAAGTTGCACAATGAAATTGGCTTCAAGAACACCAGGACAAAGAGGTTGATCAGAGCTGCTGAAAAAGGCAGAGACTGCCACGAGGGAAGCAGATGCCTGTGTCCAGCCAAGGAGCAGCCAGGCAAGTCAGAGTTGGAGTGGGGAAGCAAGTGAGTGGGCACAGCACAGCCTTTCTTGGGAAGCTTTTGTGCCCAAAGGCATCCCCCACAGCCTTGGGGCTGCTCTAACAGAGAAGAGCAATGGCTGCAAATGGGGCTGAGGCCAGGGGCAGAGCACAGATGTGTCCTCAGCAGCCCTTTGCCTGCCATACTGTGCTGCCATCAGGAAAGGCAGGAGCTGTGTGCCTGCAGGAATTGCTTCGGGCTGGTCATGCTTGTTCTGCAGTCAGACTCTACACAAAGCCTCTGTCTGGCATTCAGGGAAGATCTACCCTGACATGCAGCAACGATAGCTTGCTGGGAATGTTTTTTACTGCTACGAGACTGAATCATATGCAGAGCCTAGTCATTTCAACACCCACCTGGTTTACTTTAACACAAGACCTATTTCTATATATTTTACAAGTCTTCCATATGGCATATAGAGGAGATTAATTTTGGACCCCTGCTGCATGTTTACATCTTGATTCTGGGCACTTTAATAATGTAGTTAAAGATGGAAAAAATCTCAGGAAAAAAATCCCTGTGTTTCCTGCCAGCTTGTCTAACTAGGTCTTATGAGCCTTTCTCCTGAGCTGTGACAGAGCTGTGAGCCTTAGGCTTTTCATCTCTGCATGTCATGGACAGCCCACAGGATCAGGACACAGAAATGGCAGATATAATGCCAACCTCAAGCCAAACAAGATCAGTGCATCAGAAACCTGATCTCACCTGAGGGAGGGGATGCTATCCAGAAGGACTTGGACAAGCCTGAGAAATAAGCTGGTGTGAACCTCATGAGGTTCAACAAGGCCAAGTACAAGGTGCTGCACCTGGGTTGGGGCAAACACCATTATCAATACAGACTGAGGGATGAACAGATGGAGAGTAGTCCTGCTAAGAAGGACTCGGGGGTGCTCATTGATGGATGGAGGGATGGATGAAAAGCTGCACATGAGCTGACAATGTGCACTTGCAGCTCAGGACAACCACATCCTTGCCTGCATTAAAAGCAGTGTGGCCAGCAGGTAAAGGGAGGTGTTTCTGCCCCTCTGCCCTCATGAGACCAGCTGGAGTTCAGCACTCAGCTCTGGGACCCTCAGCACATGAAAGATAAACCATTTCAAGAGGAGGGCCACAAAAATGATCAGAGGGATGGAACACCTCTTGTATAAGGACAGGCTAAGAGAGTTGGGATTGTTCAGCCTGGATAAGGGAAGGCTCCAGGGGGACCTCACTGTGGCCTTTCAGTGTTTAAAGGGGGACCCTTATAAGAAAGATGGAGACAGTTATTTTAGCAGGGTCTTTGCAAGAGGACAAGTGATAATAGTTTAAAACTAAAATAGAGTAGATTTTGACTAGATATAAGAAAGAATTTTTTTATGATGAGGGTGGCAAAACACTGGAACAGGCTCTCCAGAGAGATGGTAGATGCTCCATTGCTGGAAACATTTAACATCAGGTTGGACGTGGTGCTGGTTGAAGATGTCCCTGATCATTGTATAGGGAATTGGACTAGATAACCTGTAAAGATCCCTTCCAACATAAACTATTCTATGCTTTTGTGAATGCATGAAACCAAGGACTTGCCTGACCATTAGATAGACCTGACTGGCATATAGCTCCTGATAGTTAAGTTCTCCATCTCTCTTCTTCTTCCTTATATGAGGACTGCAGGCATCGTAATAGTATGAAATATATAGGAACATATAGGAAACTTGACTAATGCCTGTTGAATTATACAAGAAAAAGGTGATGAAAAACATATTGGTGTGCAAAACCCCCCCAAAACTGAGTGAAAGTTGTGATTGGGTAGGAATAGGGGGAATTCTGCATAAAATAATTTAATTTTGGCATTTTGGGGGCTGACTAGTTCCCAAGCCACTTGAAAGGTTTATCATGGAGTTCTATAGTGATTCCATACTTGTAGGAGCCCTTAGCTCCTATCACTTACTCTGATGCTTTTGTGAAACTGCCCATGACTTCATCAGAAGAGAACTGAAACCTGCATCACCACTTGTGGAACACTCATGGGGATATGAATGAGGGGCATAGGCTACAGGGATTGGCATTTTAGCATATGGACCGCTAGAGAATTTTAATTGCTTGCCACAAGGAAGGGAGAAGACTTACAGTGAAGTGTTGCTTTTGCCTTTTTTCTCCAGAAATGTCTTCTCTTTCTCTTTGCTAGTAAGAACAAGACAAACTTCTTTTTGTTTATGTGTTTGTTTGTTTGTAAGACTCTTCCCACCTGCTTTTTTCCAGAGTTATTGAACTGTGGTTTTAATGTGAGACAATCACTGAAATGACATTTAAATTGAGATATTCCTTGCTTATTTCAAAAGAAAGCTAAGCATATAGAGGGAACAATCCAATATAGAATTTCTTTCATGATTGATCTCTACTTGTAAGGAGATATACTGCATATCTCCCACAAGGAAAAAAACCAAACCTTTATAAACTCTTAAGTGAGCTCAAGGCCTGTTTGGAAAAGATTAACATATACTGTACTGGGAACAGTCAACAAGAAACACGGTAAAGAAAACTTCATAACAATGTGTAACTGGTATTACTGGAGGTTGTTTGTAGTTTATTATAATGAAGATTGGAATAAAAATTAAGAAAAGTTTGGGCATGTGATACCTAAAATAAAATTAAAACCAATAGTACTCCTGCTTGGTCTGGCCTTGTTTGGGGGTTTAGCTCACTCTCACCACTATTGTTTCTGCTTGGAAGCTGAGGAATTCTTTTTATGCCCATGAGATGTATGCCCAGCAATAGAGAGTTATCCAAGAGATGTGTGTCTCTCCACCATGGAAGAATAAGTGTGTAAAAAAGCTTCTATGTCCACACTAAATCAGTGGCTTCTTAGTGCTGTCTTGCTTTGAAAGTTAAGACATCACAGGATATGTAGTTCTGAGAATGATGGATGTCTTGATCCTAGGCCCAAAAGTCCTGCACTGAGCACAAGAGATGGATGGGCTGTCTCTGGCAGGATCCCAGCACCCAGGTTGTCTGGCAAATGAGTCACTGGTGGCTTCCCGTATGAGACTCTGTGTGTGTGCAGAGGGCAGCATTCCCCCCGCCACAAGAAGGAAAAGTGAAGGGGAATTTGCAAGGACTGTATTCCAGAATTTTGTTTAAGCTGTTCCTAAAGGCATTAGAGGGCACAGACCTGCCCCTGCCTTGTTCAGATTGAACAAACTCCATCTGACACAGCAGCTGGGCAAATTCTGAATTTACTTCCTAGGTAATAAGAACACAAGTATTATCACAGCTGAGCCCCATGTCCCACTCACGTGTGATGATGTGTCCCCAAAAGCTGGGCAGAGATAATTGTTTTTTGTCTTTAACCCTTTTTAGGAGTTCTGTTCTTATCCTTCCTGCTTTAATGGTTTGCCTCCTTCCTGTAGTCTGGATAATCAATGCTGCAGTGTTTATAATCAACACTGAGTGATTTTTCATGAAATAAAACAGAGTGGCCTTGCTGAGCAGGCAACATGATTATATTTGATTTGTGTTTTATTTTTAACCATTTATTCTTTACTTGACCCTCTTTCCTCCCTGCAACTATCAGGCTTTCAGCATGAAGGACAGAGCAGAGGCATGCACTGGCTTGCTTCCTATTAGTCTATATTCACAGTTGCTGGTGTTTCATAAATCACACCTGGACAACTGAATTTTGGTAGAGGTCTGTGGGTCTTATATTGGTTGTGCAAATACATGTGTAGAGAAAGAAGCTGAGAGGAGTATGTGTATAATTCTGTGGATGGGGAGATTCCTAGGAAGCATTTCTTACCTTATGCACAACTTTTCCCCGTTGGCTGTCTTCAGTTCTAGGATTAACATCATGTCACAAGCAAATGTCAAAGATGTTTTATCAGGTTATTTCATTTTGGTTTTGCCATTAATATGCACCTACATCGTTTCCTCTTCTTTGTCCTTACACTCTAGTTATTAAAACACTTTAATATCCCCTATGGATCTGCTTTATTCAGCCTATACATATTTAATATCAGCAGCTCCTCTGAGGGAAGCAGTCCTTCTATCAGCACCTTTACTGAAAAAAGCTTATGTCTTCCTTGAATGCAAAGTGGGGGTATACACTTGGAAACTAGATGACTTTACAGAAAAAGCATCAAGTGAACACCCTGAACTCCTCAATTCCTAATTTCTAAAAATGACACTGATATACTAAAAATGCCATTATGCATCAGTATGTATTGTCCTACAGGAGTGAGGTGTCACATGGCAAAAGTATATGTGAAATAAGAACAAATTGTTACTCCTAAACAAATGATATTTATAATCTAAGAAAAAATATCTGGGCAGTAAGATGGAGCTTGGAGGCAATGCTGAATTGAAAACATAATCTTGCCTTTGGTTCTTCAGCCATCTCTGTTGGAGGTAGAATCTCTTGCCAGTGATGGGCTAAGGTCCTTCAAAAAATATTCAAGGAAAGAGAGGATAAAAGAATTTCAACCAAGACTGTTTGGTCTTAAGAATTATTTTAAACTTCTTTAATTGTGTCTAACTTCCACCTTCCAATATTAATTTTCGTCAGGGTCATGCCCTTCAGATTTTCCACTCCTCTTTTCCAGCACCTGCAGGATGAACTATTCTTCCCATGGATGACACATTTTCAAGCAAATTTCTATTTTGCTGCTCTTTGCTCAAACACTGAGTTGCAAAATATTATTGTCCTTGTTATGACTGCATAATAATATGTGGAAAATAAACTAATACAGCTTTTTCTCCTTTAGGTCATGCATGTTGATATTCATTCAGACTGGATCTAAGGCAGAACTTTCCTGGAGAAAAATCACCTTCTCTGCCTTTAGGTGGATCTTTCTTCCTGGCACAGAAAAGGATTCAGGGATGGGGTGCGCAGTTGACTTTTCTCTGTCACAGTGATGACTGGCTCTCCAATGAAAGCATCTCCCCATTCTTATTGTTCTATGAAAATGAGATATTTTTAGCTCACTTTGCAGACACCAATTGGCAGTGACATTCTGCCCTTTTAGAAAAGTAAATTCAGTCACTGAAAATGTAAGTTCCAGTCCTGCAAACAGATATGTGTGGATAGTATGTGCCTCTTTGCTGATCCATATTGATTAGGGATAAGGGTCTGTTTCTGCAGATAGCTTTGAAGGTTCAAGGTCTCTGTTGTGGCAACATGAGCAGTTGCTGAGAGCCTGTACATAAAAGGAAACTGGGAGATGAAGTGGAAAATCTTGTCTCTGACCTCCCCCCGACAGCATGGGAGGAAAGAATGTCAACTTGGGCATTTTTTGGCTTTAACTATGAATAGCTTCAGTGGAGTTAATGACACTTAACTAGTGTTTCTGTAGACAGCTAATCTGTTCTTCTGATCCTCCCAAGGCTCCCTGCCCCCTTTCCCCTTTTTATTAAAAAATTAACTTAGTCAAGGCAGAATTTTAATCTTTTGTGCCCTGCAGTTTTCATAAAGAGCTGGTTGGACAGGAGCAATCATTAAGTTTCTGTATCTGATGGCATTGTTCTGAAGCATTTGCTGTGCTTCCCACTTGTGGTTCAGCTGATAAGCACAGCTCAAGGAATAAAAAAAGCATTGTTGATTGTCAACAGACCTAACAAAACAAAATTGTGTTCTGATGGTATTTTAACAGACATATTCTTTTAAAAAATGTGCAAAGTTGACTGCGCTGTTTTGGATAGACATTTTCTAAATGCATAAAATGCAATGGGAACAACAAAAGACATTAAAATCTTTAAGATGAAAGAGATCAGACAGATTCTCTTTCTGATCAATCCATTAAGTTGTCTGAGGGATGGATTATGTGCTGTAATTATCACCATAAATGCACCTGATTAAAAAATTTACATAATTAGTATACTAGTAAGTAGATTTGAAAAGAACTGCTACATATATTTGTGTGTGTGTATATATATAGTCAAAAAGATAATGCACACAGATATATGCAAATTATATCTCTAGTCAAAGAAAGGCACCTAGTAACCAGTCCTTCCTTCTGTCATAATTCAAAGACCAGTAGCTGAAAAATGAGAAGNTCTCCCTCTCCCTCTCCCTCTCCTCGCTGGAGAACAGTGTTAGGAAAAAAGAAATATTTATTGACTTTGTAATGGGATTAAGGAAAATTGGAAGAGAGTATCATTAACCCAAGGGATAAATGTTATATATGCAATCAGTGCTATCCAAACTGTTGTTCATCTGGAAAACCAATTTAAGTTAAGCCTTTTTTAATTGCTTCTCTGTGTACATTTACTCAAATCAAGGAAGGGGCAGAAATATTTATTTTCTCTTTGTCAGAATTTTGTNGTGCTTCCCACTTGTGGTTCAGCTGATAAGCACAGCTCAAGGAATAAAAAAAGCATTGTTGATTGTCAACAGACCTAACAAAACAAAATTGTGTTCTGATGGTATTTTAACAGACATATTCTTTTAAAAAATGTGCAAAGTTGACTGCGCTGTTTTGGATAGACATTTTCTAAATGCATAAAATGCAATGGGAACAACAAAAGACATTAAAATCTTTAAGATGAAAGAGATCAGACAGATTCTTTTTCTGATCAATCCATTAAGTTGTCTGAGGGATGGATTATGTGCTGTAATTATCACCATAAATGCACCTGATTAAAAAATTTACATAATTAGTATACTAGTAAGTAGATTTGAAAAGAACTGCTACATATATTTGTGTGTGTGTATATATATAGTCAAAAAGATAATGCACACAGATATATGCAAATTATATCTCTAGTCAAAGAAAGGCACCTAGTAACCAGTCCTTCCTTCTGTCATAATTCAAAGACCAGTAGCTGAAAAATGAGAAGCTGGAAATTTTCAGGAGATCTCAAAGTGTTTAATAATACAATAAAGTGGTAGGCCACCAGCTTCTAAGAGCTATAGCAGCTCTGCTTATGAGTAGCATTTGTATGGTGGCAGGATACAGGGGCCACTACTGGAAGTTTTTTCTGTATGTCAAATCCTTTATGCCAAGAGTCCCTCTGTGAGGTGCAGCACATCATGTGGGCTGTGACACTTGGGGTCAACTGCTGCAGTGGCATTGAGAGAGGAAATTTGAAATCAGATGAGCAATTTTAACACAAAGATTTTCCTCAGACTCAAGTTCTAAATTTAATCTCTCCTCTCCCTCTCCCTCTCCCTCTNTTTAATTGCTTCTCTGTGTACATTTACTCAAATCAAGGAAGGGGCAGAAATATTTATTTTCTCTTTGTCAGAATTTTGTTGTGAATGTCTACTTTTTTTTTTCTTTTCTCTTTTGGATACTTCTTATAAATATGGATTTGAACAGCAATGCCTACTTCACAATCAGAATATCTCTGTCCACTGAAGAAAGGAAGATTTCATACTGCAGCAACAGGGACTGGGATGCAGTAGAAGATGTCTAGATGAGACTGAGAATTTTTCAGTACAACATCACAGAAACTCTTGTGTATCAAAATGAAACATTATATATTAAACTGTCAGAGAGTGTTCAGGGGAGGGCCATGAGGATGGGGAGGGTCTGGAGGGGAAACCTGCTGAGGAGTGACTGAGGTCACTTGGTTTGTTCAGGCTGAAGAAGAGGAGACTGAGGAGAGACCTCATTGCAGTCCAGAACTTCCTCATGAGAGGAGGTGAACAGGCAAGTACTGATCACACAGGCACATGGGTGACCCTTGGGGTGTCCTGTGCAGCAGCAGGATTTGGACTCAATGATCCTAATGTGTTCCTTCCAACTCAGCATGTTCTCTGCTTCTATGGTTCTCACTTTCCCCTGGCTTTGGATAAAAAGAATTTCCTTGGAAAACTTGCTACTTTTTTTTCTGGTTTTCTGGTTAACAAAAGGATGCAGTTTTACTGCAGGATGGTAAAGAGATGCAGCAAGGGGGTTGCATTTCAATTGTAGCTATCACTCAGGCTGTTTAACTGTTGCCTGTTTGTTCAAAGAGGGAAAGGCTTTGAGATGAACTGGGCAATGTAAGAATAGAGATTAGTTTAACATTTGGACACTGCTGACTGTATTTCAATATTGACCTTGAGTGCTGCCCTGTCAGTAATGTATATATTAAGCCTTTGAGCACCAACATTATTTTATTGATGAAGTAACCTTTTGCTTGTGGTAAAACTGGGAAACCACTGCATGTATTTCAGTGGAATTTTTCTATGTGAGAAAAGCAACAGTAAAAAGCTCAATTTTACCATTTTCTTTTAGGTGCAAAACAGCCCACAAACCTCTGCATAAAACATTTTTCCTTTGTCAGCATATAAGAAGGTAAATTCTCAGTGCTAAATCTTGGCACAGTGTGTGTGTGGAACTTCATGGCATACCTGTCAGATGTTCTGATTCATTTTTAGGACTCTGAAATATCACAGCTATAAAAGATTTAAAAGTTCAGCACAGATTCAGCTGCTTAATTCAAAGAACTGAGCTCATTAACTGTTTACCTTCCCTTTGAATACCCTCCAGGCTGAAAATGGGAATTGGCATCTTAACAATGAGCAATGCACCAGCATTGTACTAATGAGCCGCTTGGCATATTCACCTCCGTGCCACTCTGCAGAAGTTTGTTCTCTTTCATGGTACACTGTGTGGGGAGAAGGCAGCAGCACCAGGCAGGCAGCCCAGGCTGATGAAAGCCACAGAGCCCAGTGAACACGATGTCAGCCCCCTTCTCCTCCCTCACACCCACAAGCAAATACA
Organism: Hylia prasina; assembly: GCA_013397195.1. Classification (NCBI taxonomy): domain Eukaryota; kingdom Metazoa; phylum Chordata; class Aves; order Passeriformes; family Sylviidae; genus Hylia; species Hylia prasina. Next base: position 1,573,408 of record VYXD01012026.1, on the reverse strand, counting down.
GATCTACCAGTAGACAATGCTGCATCTTGTACTTGCTGCAGATTTCCTCACCAGTCCTTTTAATTTTCTTTTCATTTCACACCACTTTCTATGGAGGAACATGGACACAGACCATGGTCCTTGCTTTGGAAGATCTTACATGTGCTGACAGCAAAGCTGTAGAACAAGACATTCCTGATTTCACTGAATAGATTTCAAGGCTGCCACATACAAGGTTGCCCAGCATATATTTGATCCCCTTATTTACCTATAGACCCTCTCTGAAGTCTTTACAAGAAGCCAAACCAAACCCTACCTAATATTGTTTTAACAATATGTAGATTTGCTGCTGCCCCATCCCTTTTCTCTTCAAGAACTAGGTCTATTTACTGGAAATTTTGGGCAGTCCCAGGATGGTGAGTACCTACATGTTTCAGTGCTGCATTCTCTTTGCTGGGAGATGCTGTGGAATGTAAACTTCTCTAATGGCAGCTCCTTCAAGTCCTTTTCAGTCTTGTCAAGTTTCCTTATTAATAGAAGAGAAGCAATCTTCCTTCAATGGCAGCAACTCTCTAGGCAACCTCTGAATTTATAAGAATAGAGATGGTGCCTGCCATTTCTTTTTTTCAGTACCACACTCCATTCTTTATCTGACATGTGGAACTTGTTTGGTATTATAATGCACCAGCTGGAGACACTTTTCTTAGAAGTAAAGGCAGTTTTGCTTGCATTTTTCTTGGCAGCATCGAATTTTACCCACCTGCAGACAACATTAATGTTTTTTTCCCTTCTGAGATAGTAGAGCTCGTGATGGCGATCTGATTTGAAATATTTTGGCACTATGCCTCTTCCTCTCTGCACCATAAACTGACAGAGCTAAGCATTCCTCGAGAAGAGAAGAGAAGAGAAGAGAAGAGAAGAGAAGAGAAGAGAAGAGAAGAGAAGAGAAGAGAAGAGAAGAGAGAGAAGAGAGAGAAGCAAACATCTAGACAAGTCTGTACATGGCATTTGAAATGTTTAAAAGGAAATATTATGCTTTGGGATCTGTCTCTGGCAGATGACAGTGATAGATTTAATTTAAATGATACAAAACCCAAGACTGTTTCATTAGAAGAACTAAATGGGGATGAATGCTATAGAGCTGGGTGCTTTGCAGTTCAGGCTGATCTTTCTTGACAGACTCTGGTGTGCTGCTGACTGCACTGGAACAGCCCAAAAATGGGCAGAAAGAGGAGGACCTCCTGACTGAAGTGCAAAGATGCATTAATCATAGGGAGGATGACTATGTCTTAGCTTCTGACAGCAAAATCAATACATTTGGCTGATTGCATGCTGCTGGTTAACTGACTTCTGGGATATTTCCCCATTGTGTTTGCCAACAGCTATTAATGCAGAAAATTGGGGTTCAGATTCTGGGCTTTGTAGTTTTAACTCTTCTCTTTCTTAATGGCTCTCGAAGCAGCCTGCTGATCCAGTGTATAACACAGCTGAAGAAAATGGAAATACCTAGAATAAAATGGCATGCAAATAGTACCATTTCTGATGCTTTACATGATACTTTTAGCAATTCCTTTGCTCCTGACCCTGTTGAAGTGCTTATGGACTCTGTTTGTCAGGCTTTAGATCTGTGCTACTTAGTAAAGATTTGCAGTTGGGGTTACTGTTTGGCTCATTACTAGCCCTCACTAGCAAAGATATGAAAGAGTTACAAAAGTTCAAGGAGTCTTTTCAGAGTAAGGTAGTAACTCCTCTTATTTGTCCTGTTGTTAAAGGTTTCCTCAGGGTTTTAATCCAGAGTACGTAAGAGAAAATATACATCCAGATAAATGCAGACACCTGGGTGCAAGCAGTTTACCTTCATTTTTGAGTGCAAATATCAACAGGCTGACAGCTCTCCTGTGTGCAGGCAGAGGCTCTCATTTGCTACATGCATTTAGCATTAGCTAAATTTGCCACATTGCAAAAATACGATTCAGTTGTAAATATCAGTGGATTTCTCTTTTCCAGTGTGCAGGAAAAGACAGTGGGAGCAAACCATATCTTCCAGCTGCAGCTCAGTCAGATATTTACTTCACTTAGTCAGTGTATAGGCATTTTTTGTGCAAGTCACTTGGATTTTGAAGTGAGTTACCAGATCAGCTCTTCTGACAGGACAAAAAGAATATTTTTAGTTCCACAGTTAGTAAACCAAATCAGCAGGACATGACTTTTTTGTGTGCTCTCTGTGAAAACCAACTGTTCCCTAGTGTTGGAGGTGAAAGGGTACATTTTTTCCTTTGGCACATGGAATGACTGAATTTCAGCCACTTCACTCTTCTAGCAGAGCTTGTTTTCATAGGAAAACTTGGTGGGTAAATAGAAATATCTGTAAAAGCAGCTAGAACTGCCTCTTCTTTGAATGTTATCTAAAAGTGTTTTTAAAAAGTAGATGAGCAATTTGATAATCTGTTGAAGATTATTATTATAAAGTTCTGAACAGGAGTCTTGCAGCTTTGAGGGCTGTTTGAGGCTTGCATCTTCTCACTGCATCAGTGAAGCACAGGCACCCTGAGGTGGGGCAGGCAGCTGCAGAGGTCTGGGATAAAAAATTACTCTTCTCACCTTCACAGAATCATAGAAACCTAAAATAGTTTGGATTGGAAGAGACAAAGTTCATCTAGTTCCAACCTGTCTTGGGCAGGGACACTTCCACCAGACCAAATTGCTCAAAGCCCCATCTGACTTGGATTTAAACATTTCCAGAGATAAAGCACCCATAACTTCTCAGAGAAACCTGTTCCAGTGCCTCACAGTAAATAATTTCTTCCTAATATGTACTGCAAACCTATCCTCTTTCAGTTCAAAGCTATTACCCCTTGTCCTGTCACTCAATGCTCTTGTAAAAGTCTTTCTCCATCTCCCCTGTAAGCTCCCTTTAGGTGCTAGAATGTGCTTTAAGATTTCCCCATAATCTTCTCTTCTCCAAGCTGAATCACACCAAATTTCTCAGCCTGTACTTTCATCTTCTTTACAAGAAAAAAAAAAAAAAACAAAAAAAAACAAAAAAGAAAAAAAAAAAAAAAAAGAAAAAAACAAAAAAGGAAAAGAAAAAAAAAAAAGAGATTGAGATATGAAGGGAATAAAGGGAATATTAAAGTGAAATAAGTCATAGAGCAAAAAGAGAACAACTGGATAATCCCATTTTCTGTAGACATGTCTAGGGAAATAGCAAAATGGCAAATATTATGTAAGAGTGCCTGCCTTCTTGCAAGGATAAATTGGATTGGCATGTCTAAACGTGGAAAAGGAGTTAATGAAGGAAAATAAAAAATGGCACAAAGGACAGAAAAGAAACAAACATTGAAAAAATTGTTTATGATTTCTCAAAGTCTCACTAGCTGTCTTCTAATGCTTGCATAATTTGAGCCTGCTGGGGAAGTTTTTTGCTTTTTTACCACAGGATGTTGTGGATGTTAAAAGTATAAGTGGCTGCAAAAGGCAATTCATGGAATTAATGGGAAATAAAAAGATTCTTACAGGATGTTAAACACAGAGGAAAATACAATAACTAGCTTAGGATACTAAGGTTTCTGACAGCTGAGAGGATACATTAGGGACAGTATCTGGGCGTGCTTGTGCTTTTTCTATCTTCTTTCCTTTATTCATTAATGCCAAGTTTTGATCTGAATAAACTTTTTGTCCTTCAGCTGCAGGATTGCTAAAAGCAAATTCTGTGGTTAAGGGAAGGGAGTAAAAGACATCTAGCTGGTGCCTGTCAATTACTGTGTTGAAGTCTTTTCCTGCTTCCCTTACATCCACAAAGTCTTCTTAGGATTTAGTGTCAATTCACTGAAGTTCCAGTAGCAACAAGCAAAACAAGAGGAATTATCTAAATAGGTTTTAATCTTCCTTAGTAGGGTAAAAAACTCTGGAAAAGTTTAATAGTGGAACACAACCAGTAATTTAATAATTATGTCAAAGTTTAATTTATCAGCACTTACCAATTGGGGGGTGGGGGGAGGAGTGGCAGGGGTGGTTTAAGCTGCTGTCCTAGAACTTATTTGTGCTTTTCACAAAGCACATATGTTTGGATGAAAACCACTTACCACTCTATTACCTCTGTCCAGACAGTTTTAAGTTTATTTTTCCAAAACAATTCCATTTACATCAGTCTCCTTTCAACTCTATCTGTATATTAAAATGTAATACTCATGGCTGAATGAAATAAAGACCTGATTTTATAGCTGAATATTTGATATTGGGGATTTCCTATTGTTTCACTACCTTACAGTTTTCAGACTGCTGCATTCACCTGGATAGAATGCCTCTCTTTTTTACTACTCAAATAAATGCAAAATGTCTCCATTTAGTCTTCTCATTAATGTTTAAAAGATAATTTTCTTAACAATTAATATGAGCTTTTTAGATGTGGAAGATATGGAAGACAGATGTAAAACAGCAGTAGGATGACTCCCCTTGGTCCTGTTTCTTGACGTTGGCAGCAGCAAACTTGATACAGTTTTAAAATCTTTCTAGTTTCTGGTCTACCTTTAGGGACTTTTAAAGATGTTGACTGTGCTCCCTTGTTGTGTCTCTGCTTCAGCTCCAGCCCACTCCACTGGCCCACACAGGAGCCACAGGACAGGATAATATCAGCTCTGCAAACAGCAGAGGAGGATGATACAACACTTTTACTCTCATTACGTGTGTGTGGCAGCCTGAAGGGGAGTGGGAGGTTATTGCAGGAATGTCCAAATGAACTGCTGAAAAGCTAAGCCAGTTTCTCTGCTTAAAGAGCCCTGGCTCAAGAGTCTTCCCTTGGCAAGAGCACCCAAGCCAGCCAGGTGCACAGGTTCTGGGTGGTGGGGAGGGACATGTTGCTGCAGGCAGGGAGTGACAGTGGTGTGCATTGCTCCCATCTGGTGCCTGTGACTCATGCAGGCACTGCACCAATGCCACTGATGCTATCGATCCGCTTGTCTCCCAGCTGTTCCCTAGCTGTGCTGCAGTGTAAACCCTTCTGGAGGGGCTTCAAGCAAGGTAATTTTTTTATGCACAGGTAGTAACGAGCTCCATGTAATGCCTTACTCCTTTTTTATAAGGGAAGGGGTTTTTGTTTAAGGGGTTTTGGTAGTTTGTCGTTTGGTTGTTTGCTTGGTTTTTTAGGTTTGGGCCTTTTTTATTGTTTGTTTTGGTTTAGGTTAGTACTGCAAAGTACTCATAAATGCCTATCTGCTGTTGTGTTGCACAGGTACACTAGTCAGGTGCCCAGAGAGAGGCTGATGAAGAAACCACAGTGTTACCACATAGGACGTTGTTAAATCACTCCCCCCATTAACTAGTGACATTTGAGTTAAACTAATGAGAAGCATGTCTGCTGCGGTGCAGTATACATTTATTCTTGGAGTCTGCTTTCTTCAGCTTATTTACTGTTTTACCAACACTCTTAGTCACCATTACAGCTGATTAATGATGCCTTTCATTAAAGGGAAACTGTTACAGACAGTCTTATTTGATCTACTTTGAAACTTTTCTATTTGTGATCATGGTCTTCTGTCCCGCCTTTCTCCTCCTTCTCATCTTTTCTCAGAAATGATAAGTGAAGCAAGAGATAATGCCTTCACAGCCTTTGATCAACTGCTGTACATATGGCACATGATGAAAATCAGACAAAAAGCAAAGTGATATTCTCGATAAAACACATACTTCTACATTAATAATTTGGAATCATCTAAATTGCCATAAAACCCTCAGCTAGACTGATATAATCCTAATGCCTTTTGCACAATAGGCAGGTTTTAAAGTACAAAACTACATCTCTTCTCTGATATAATCTGTATTTTAACAGAACTTGCTGTATAAGGGATGACCTCAGGATTTCTACAGCTGGGGTATTCAGCTGCTTGCTTCAGGCTTATCTGACCTTGTCTGTTTTATAAGTAGCTCTCTGAAAGGAGTTTTCAGTAATATTAGAGGTGTAAAACTGTTCTGATTTTCCTTTTCAAACAAAAACCCATGCATGTGTGTTCTGAGAATTCTATCCAGGATTCTGGACAGAGACATGGATCTACTGGATGGGAAGCAGTGGCTCTGCCCCCATCAGGGTATGTCTTTTTGAAACCAATTTACACCGTTTGATTTTCTATACAGATGTCTCATTTTGTACAATGAAAATAAAAGGTGTATTTGGGGGATTTTTTCCCGTTTGTAGAACTATCTGCAGTCTTTGGAGTTTCTCAAAACATCTAAATTAAATAGCAGGAATTCCTGGAAAACAAAGTCAAGACACTTTCTGGGGCTTTAGCATTACCCTCTCTCTGATATGTCAGTATGCAGAGGGCATGACTTATTCAAACCTAAGTCCACTGAAAGTTAACAGTCCAGTCACAGAAGAGCTTTGTCTGATTGGGAGCAAGGAGCAGACACCACACAACAGAAAGAAAAGCACATTTTCAAGAGAATGTGTAGATCAATTGCATCTTATTCATATATCTTTTTCATAGAGAACATATGATCCTGTTCATAAATGCCCTAAAAATATTCAGCCTACTGCAAAGACAGCATCTTAACACTGTGCTAGAGAGATGAGGTAATGAGGAAAGCCTCCCCTTTCTCATAGGTATCAAATTACAAATATTTTTACACCATGATTCATCAGCTATGTTTGATTTGTAATTTATCTACTCAATTTGCTACTATTCATCCTTCTTCCTTCTGCCATGCTGCCTCCTTATATTTTTGAGCAATATCTTCCTCCTCCTAGGTTTGATTTCCTTTCACCCTAAGTCAAGGGAAGTAAAGGTTTGGCCACATGTCAAGGGGGTATCTCGATTGCGGAAAAAATGAAAAAATTTTAAAAAGTCAGGGTTTCCTTAGATGTGAGATCTTGACTGACCAATTTTATTCCATGGCAGGAGGCAGCCTGATAGGCCAAATATTTTTAAAGGTCTCTTTGCAGTGGTGCCACACAGATAGAGAAAAAATCTCTTGTGGAACCATTATCTGATTTATTTCTCTGTATCATCCACTGTTAAACTCTACAGGCAACTGTGCCTATAGCACATTTTCCCAATTCTTTAAACATCTCTTATGTTTTTGTCCAATACTGAGGATGTGGCTGTGAACTCATGACCCAGAAGTGCTCAACAAAATGTTTTCTGGAAGTTATTCAGTAATACATAGGTATAGTGCATTTTCTGTTAGAAAAAGGAAAGCTTTTTACCTCTGGCATTGAAGCTACAATTGAAGCTATTGTACCTGTGAGCAGCTTCTTGAATATGACAGAGCAGAGTGTATGAGGAATACAAGTACAGTGAATGGCTTGTCAAGGACAGGAGCTGTTTGCAGCCTTTCTCACACATAAATACTATTTCTGTTACCCACCAGAACAACCTGGGTGATTATTAAATGTGGAACATAAGAAATCAAATCAAGATGGTGTTGTGGAGCTCAGTGGACTATGGTTTTAGAAATGTGCTTTACTTAAGCAGCTCTGAATTTTTATTACCTTTAGTCAGAGAAAGACAGACCACAATGCAAAGAGATTTTCTGCAATGTCCAAAACGTATTTTTAAGCTTAGTTCTTTGTGAATATTCTCAGTTCCACAACTCCTGGGTGTTTTGTTTGTATGATTTCCCTGATCATTACAATGCCTTAAAGCATTACAGCCTCTTAGAGACATGGAATTTGCAATGTGTGTTATAATCACAGTAAAAGCATGACAAATTTCTGTGATAATACAGGGCTTTGGTTCAGTATATGAGCACAAGATCAATAAGCAGTACCTTGATGAACATTCAGTCTGCACTGAGGTGAAAGGAGTAAGACACACATTTAAAACAAATGCTGCAGCTGAGAAATTTTCAACAAATCATTTGTGTCCTGGTAGCAGTTTACCTCAGCTGCCCTTTCCATTGTGTGAGGACAAACTGTACTGCAAACATCAGCATTTCCCTTTGCTTTACAGTGGGACCAAACACAGATTTAAAACTGAAAAAGACAAAACATATCAGGAACACCTCATTCACAATCACTTCAAATCACAGAGGACCTTGTAGTGCTTGAGATGATATATTGTTCTCCATACTGTCATTTCCCTGGTTTATCCAGTCTTCAAAATTTCTTATATTAATTGGAGAAAGCCCATTACACATTACATACAACTATGCTCAGCTCTTTTCTTAGAGATTTAGCCTTTCAATTTTTAACCATAGGTTGTGGCTTTGTACACCACCTTATTTGCTCAGTGCCTGATTATTAAGGGAATTACACAGCACTTGCTAAAACAGGTAGTGGTGGTGGCAACTTGAATTTAACCTTAACACAACTTTGTTAATGGTAGGGCCAATGCCATAATCTAAATATCTACTTATATTCTCTGATTGTGGTTTATTTCACTGCAGAGAACCTTGTCAAGCACAAGAGTTGCTGGCTGTAGATCAAGAGCTGCATGAGCCTAGTCTGTTCTCCTGGTCTCTTCTGGGTGATTTGTTTTGTACCAAAGGTCTGCTGGCAGCCTGTCAGTGGTATGTGTTTGGACAGGAAAGGTCCCACACATCTCTTTGAATTGCCTGGCATCTGGATGGGAAAATTCTTTACTGTCTTTGAAAATTCTTACAAATATTTCATATTAGCTATAAATGGGAAGTTTAAAAATATTAAAAAGAAAGTGGATGAATCACTTCTGGTTGTAAACTGGAGATGCATACTTCAATAAATAAAATTTATTCAGGGTTTCAGATGAAATGATAAGACATAAAACTAAAGATTTTTTGGTTTTAAACTTTTATCCCCTTCTTTTTTCTTAGTGTATCCAAATGGAATAAGTAACATTTCATCATTTTTTTCCCTGGGAAAAATCTGGGCCTTTCCCTCCCACTTCTTTCTCTATCTTCCCTCATTCTCTTCTTTTTGGAAATTGTTATGCTCCAGGTATACTTGTGAGCATTGTAATAAAGTCCAATAATACATTTCAAAATGTTATACTTCTGGAAAAAACTGTAAACAGTTCCAAAAGTTAGGGAAAAAAATGAAATAGATTTTAATCAAAAAACATAGATTTCACTTCTGCTATTAAAAAGTTTCACAAAAGAATAAAGAAAAAGGGGGAAATGTGTGAAAGGGGAGTTATTTCTGCTGTTATTTCAGAATTTAATATTACTATTTGTTTGTATTATGTTAAGAAAAACAGATAGGAGGTTGTGATTAAAAATTCATTTTAATTTTAGATGCCTTCCCTCAAAATGGTGCAAAATGTCTCTGCATCTAGCTTCAGAATTTAAGTACCTCTGCACATGATGGATGCTGCAGGAAGTGATTCATCCTACTTGTTAAGGATGCAGTGAGTCTGCCTTGAGAGGTGCCTGTATATCTCCTGCCAGTGGAAGGAGAGTAGTCTAGAAAACCAGGTTAGGCAAGACTGTTTAGAGGGCTGAAGTCAGAAGTGGTGCTTCCACTTCTCTTCCCTTCTGAATTTGCAGTGGGCAGTCCCATGCATTTGTAGGTACACAGATCATGGTGATGATCTGTCCTGAAGTCCCTAGACTGCAAATCCTTGAGGCAGGAAGAATTCATATGTGTGTGTTTAAAGCACTGAGCATAACAGAACCATGATTATGGGGATAACACAAAACCATTACACAAACCTCATTGGTTATTATTTTGTCTTTTTTTTGCACACAGCCTTTTCTAAAAATTATAAAGCTGCTAAGCCTATTAAACCAGAGCATCTTGGACAGTTACTAAAATTATATTAAATAATTTCTGGGTGTTCATGTGATGTTTTTATAAATACTAGCTAAGACAGAGCACAAAATAGCCAGGCATTTTTGAAGCTGAAAATAATAAATATGTGGTACTTCTTTATTGTGGTTCACATTTAATATTAAAATGCTGGTAGTGATTCTGACTTTGGAATTACTAAAGATTGATTTATAGCTATGAAGCACATGATTTAATGAGGGCTGTACCTGGCCAGTAACTTCTGAGTCTGCCTCTTCTCTCACCCTTAATGGGAGATCTACATTCTTGTTTTCCTTCAGACCCATTAAAAAAAAATAAAATAAAATAAAATAAAAATTATAGATCATAGTAGATCACACCCTTCATGATATTTCATGAGTCTGCTAGAATTCCTGGATTGGAGGTTGTAGTTAGCTTTTAGAAGACTGTGTAGTGATTGCTTTGATACTTTTCTAGAAGAGTGTCATTAATATATCCATCCCTCTAAAGCAATTCCAACTGGTTACTCCAGGAAAGAAACAACATTCCGTGAGTGACAAAAATTAAAAAACGTTTCTCTGTACCGCGTTAACTCCTTGGTTACCTTGGAAGGCATTGGTAGCTCTACAACATAACCCACATTTCCTAGGACTGAAGGATAGTAGGACAGCCTAGGTTGGAAGGAACCACAGGAGGTCTGCAGTGCAAACTCCTGCCCAAAATCTGAGCAGCTGTGAGATCAGTCAAATCTTCAGAGTCTCCAGGAATGAGGATTGCACACTCCCTCTGGACAGCCTGCTCCACTGCCTGGCTGTTGTCGTGGGACAAAAAATTAATCTTTTTATATTATTCCAGTCATATTTATCAGCTACCTCTTCTGCAGCTTGAACACACTTGGTCTAAAATTTTTGGTGAAACAATTTCTTGGAAAATAATATACAGAAGCACTAGGACACTTTGAACTGTGTAGCCATTTAAATCAAAGCTGTCAAGGAAAAGAATTGTGATTGAAAGCATTTTGTTTTACTATCACTGAAAGAGACCAGAGTAAAATTTTGAAGATACAGATAAGTGATATAGATATAGATATAAATATAGATGATATAGATACAGATGATGAAGATGAAGATGTGCTATGGCATATCAGTTTTAGGCATTAGAGGATATGACATTTATACAGACCCACTACTAAGAATGAAAAAATAATACAAAACCATAACTGTATAATGAGCAGGTAAAAATATCTGTATTTTCAAAAAAATGCTTTATCTTGCAACTGAAATCAACATTTTTCCTAAATATCATTTTCAAGGTAAGAAGCTTATTGTTATAGTAATATCTCCAAAGCATTCATTTCTACTGATAAGAGAAAAAAATCCAAATTTCTCTTAAAATACACAGACCAAATTTGACCAGATCTTAATCTAAATTCTACCTGCTGATGCTTTCAAAAGTGTTTATATGGAAGATTGAAATAACCAATAGAAAGAACCTCAGTTTTCCTGAGAAGTGCCATGAATGTTACTGATCTTGATCTCCATCCTATCCTGAGACAAAATTTCACTCTGTACCTTTTGCTAGTTTTGTCGATTAAGGATACTGAAAATAATCTTAGCATTATTTATTCTCCCTTTATGTTGTATAATAACAGTCATAAGTTTTACATGACTGTTTAATAGGAAGTTTACATATAGAACTATATGTAATTTTGCTCTTTAAGAGAGCAAAAAATACAGTAAACTGTTCAGCTGTGGTACAACAGAGATAAAGCTGAAGGTCTCGGATCAAATCCTCAGCAGGAGAAAAATAAATGACGTTTCATTGACTTCAATGGAAGTACTCCTGTATGTGCCTGTGAGGATCAGGAATATGAAAGAAAGCATTACAAGAGCCATGAAGAAAACAAAAGCATTGAAATATTCTAATATACTGTGATTGTGTGTGGATCCCCAGAGGTGCATTCTAGAAATAGACCAGGAGCTGCAATTACAGTGTGGATAAAGAAAGACAATGAAACCATCTCATTTTAGATTCATAGGGTCAGAAAAGAGAAATTGCCTGGCATATTCTCCCCCTTTGAAAACCACATATGTTAACAAGGGAGAGAGAGCACAGAACCTAGAGCAGAAGAATTTGCTGCATCACATTTAAAAGCTTTTCGAAAGGAGTATTTTTGTGCGCTTAAGGAAGCTACAATACTGAGTTAATTCTGCAAATGGGGTTAGCCAGAAATTTGAAGAGCTGAGGTGAAACCTGAAGTGAAGCTGAATATTTACAACTTCACTCTGTCCTAATCCTAATGCTGCAGCATGAATACATTTTCATAATCTCTGTGCTTGTGAGTCATCCTGGTGTCCTTTGCCGCACAAATTCACACTGGGATATGTAATTATTTTTAGAAAATAGGAACTTTGTCATCTTTGCCCTGCAGAGGGATTGGGCAATGCCATTGGATCCCCATTGCTTTCCTGAACTTGTGACAATGAGGAACAAGTTCACACCAGTGATTATTCATGAGCTTTGTAATAATCAGGATGTGTATATGTAGATACAGAGCTACTGGGAATGGTTTCAATTAGAGCTCTGTGTGATTGGGAGTAGTGATGCTTGCTTCAAGCTTTACCAGCTGATGAAAATAACCTTCCAAACATGGTATCTCAGTCCTGAAATGCCTGAGGGGCTTCTCATCCTGAAGGAAGTATCTGGCAAAGGGAGAGAAATAGTGCACATGATTGAATGCTTTCTTTCCACTCATAAAAGTGTGGGCCTGACAAAAAGTACTTGGGATTACTGGACAGCTAAGGGGCTGCGTAATGAGATATGGAGACCTTCACCTTTGGGTCACCTGTGACATGAAGTCATTATCATCTGTCAGCTGTTTAGCAGTCTATGTGAAATGAATGTTGTCCTCTGTCCCCAGTGCACAGAACTGCCAAAATGGCATGTATTGTCATATTTCAAAGGACACCCAGACCACTAAGATTTCCTGTACTGCTGAGAATGACTCCCTTCATTCATAGCTGTTTCTCTTGTGCATATTTCCAGCATTTACTAGAGGTGGATCTTGATTGTAGGATTATTTATGTTGTTTGATATCCCCCACTGTCTCCTGTCAATAACTATTTAATATAAAACACATAAAAAAGGTTGGGAGTGGGAGCCACATCCCCTGCAGAAAAAATGCCATTAGAACAGCTCTTGTGGTTCAAACCTCGACCTTGTTCTGAATCAAAGTTCAGGGACAAGCATGATAAAGAATATAAATATGGAAATACTCTTCTGTCCATCTGCCCTAAGATACATACCATACTTCTCCCAGATCTGAAGACTTTCTGAGCAAGCTGAAGTTGTTCCTGCATTTGCCTCCTGATAGACCTATTGTTTATGATTAGGTTGCTCCTTTCTGGAACACATTTATATTTTCTCTCCCTGCAGCATGACAACAAAGATCTTGGAATGATGGGCTCCTTCCTGAATTTTACCTTCTCTTTACAACTCCATGAATTTTCCATGCCTATCTCAGGGGCCACAGCCTCAGACAGAGAACCAAACATCTCAGCTGAATCACAGCCTGATGGTCAGAGAACTTTCCAAGAACATTTCTAGACGTGCCTTGACATTTGCCAGGGAAATGGAAAAAGCAGGTTTTTTGTGGCTGTGAGGAACCCAGACCCCCAGTCTTCCCACTTCTTGAGTACATAATTTGATCCTTACTTATTAAATGGAAGGAGAGAGCTGCAGGTGGCTGTCCTCTGGGCAGTCTAAAGCCAGGAGAGGGAGATCCAGGGCACCTGGTTTTATTCTGTTTGTTACACATATGAGCCCTGGATATCTAACAGGCTCAGACCAAGAAAGGGTGTCCATGCTGAGAAACACACCCAGAAACCTTCTTCTCATGCCTTGTCTTTGACCTTTCCATATGCACAGTGAACTAACTGAGGACAAAAGATGTGATTGATTTTCCAACACAGAGGACAAGAGGAAGAGAAGGAATCAAGGCACAGTGTGCCTTGTTTCCCTGTTTTTGCAATGCTGTCCAGCTAGCTTAGGTTTTAAAGGAATACAGTAGGGAATGCTAGCTCTTTGTTGTGATATCATTTTTTACAAAACCTCAGGTTATATTTGTGCAGTGACAAATTATTTTTTGCCTATAGATTTGTTATTCATTGCAATTTTTACATTGATTAAACTGGACCTTTGTAATGTTTAATATTCACCGTATGCCTATGAACACTATATCCAGACTTGTAAAAATGTAAAACAGCCTCTGGCCACTATTCCCCTCTTTTTTGCATAGTGCCAAAAATAATCCCTTATCCCCAAGAAATGCTGGCTGAGGGGGCACACACATACAGATGGGCACAAGATCCCAAAAAGTGCTGGCAGACATAGCTATTCCCTATGATGAATATTGCCCTGTAATTCTTACAAGGACTGAAAACTTATAAACAATAACTTGCAGCCTGCACAGAGAGTAAATGAAAGCAATTGATTGAATAGATATAGATAAAAAAAATAAGAAATCATAGGCACACTCCATAAAATCACAAGTCCATAAATTCCACTACAGTGGAACTCCCATGTATTGAAAGGTAAAACTCAGCAGGACTTCTCATATATTCCCTCCTTATTTAATACAGTGTTGGGTTTTATACAGCTCCTGATAAATGAAAGCCATCATATTGTTGCTACACCTTGCTGAGGACTTTCCAAAGAACTAACTTAATGGGTTCCTGCATAAACTTGGATTTGATGCATAGAGCCCCTGACTGCAACACTGTGTTGCTGAAGATGGTTTTAGAATGTCCTACAAATATTTTTGAGGCAGATACAGCAGTGAATTACACCCTGACTCATTATGCTGTGTCTTGATTCAGTGACATTGGGAAATGCAGACACATCTTTCCCATGATATATTTAAGGGGTAACTTCTAGTGAAAACAGATCTTAAAGAATCTTTGCTGATGTGTAGAGCATTAATGAAATTAATTGTAATGCTAATAGTCAGCAATATTACTTTCTTATGCAATAAAGAAAAAATAACTAAACAAAGTGGACAAAGACAATATTTTGATTGAGTTCTATAATTTCTACAATTCAGGATTTTTTTTAAAGTCATCTGGCTGACAGCATTATTAGTATAAGGCACTGTTGATAAAGTCATTGTTGCATCATGAAATCAGAAGTATCTACCTAGAGAAATCTTTACAGAGAATACCAGAGTTTTTTGCCTTGAGGTTTTTGTTGTGTGAACCCCTGAGATGTCATCTGAATGAATATTTTGAGAATTGCCTATCTCCAAATTTGCCAATTATATTTGTAGGAGCTGAATGTTTTCTGATTTAAATTGTATCTTTTCTTTAGATAAAGAAAATCCTATGTCTTATAAATATTTCATAAGAAAAATAAAAACATGTGAGCTTGCTTTACAGATAAGGTGTCAAGGTTTTAGGAAAAAAATTGCCAGGGAGACACTGAATTTCAGAAAGAAAACCAGTGAAGAAATTCAGAATAAACTAACTTGCTTTAAGGTAAAAAAGAAATACATTATATCCACACTTATATACTTAGAGAATTTATGCAATTCCCATAATTATGGAAGTAACCAGTTATTATAGACTGTTAATGCAAACGTGTGAGGAGTTGAAAACACACATACACATTTCAGCATAACAGCATGTTGGAATTCATATGCAGATTGATATTTATATTTCTATTTGCTAATTTACAAACAATATTTTGTCACTACTGTATAAATATATGTGTGTGCATGTAATAATAACATCTAATACTATATTTTAAAGTGTATTTGTTTCCTAACTATATGCAGCGAAAAATAAATTTGAACTATTTAAATATAAATTCAAATCTACAGACAAAAATGCATGTTACAGCAACTGTTTGGAATTGTTGATATTTCTCAACATATTACCATTGCTGGTAATGGGATGTACTTTGTGAAATTTCAACTTTCTGAGTCAAGGGGTTAACATTTAATCAATAGTTCTCACTGTTATGGGCTCTTCTGGGAAATACTAGGTTGTGATGTATGCTATGCATCATGAAGCAGGAGTTAGAGCCTGGTAGAAAAATAATCTGATTGCAGAGTTTCATTGACAGTGCTCTTCTCATACATTTTCTGTATGTCATTATTTTCCATAAAGTCCACATAAAATTGCCGTGGTCTTTTCCATTATAGTGTCTAAAAGGTGTTACATACCAGAGTGTTATTGTGCTCCTCTGAAAACCCATGCCAGGTTCCCATTGGGAGTTACTAGGGGCTGTTAATGAATTGGAATGTAATGAACTGGTGCTCGTATTTTCTCAGTTAAACAGTAGGTATGGGAGTTCCTTACTGGAAAAACTGTGTGGTCTCATCTTATTAAAATACAAAGACTGATCAGGAGAAAAATCCTTTACCTAAATATCCAAAGTCTTGACAAATTATAATTCCAGGGTCACAAATGAAAAGATTTGAGAACCAAAAATGTAAGCTATGATTATTTAATGTGGGAGAAGGAAGAGGTGACGATAAAATAATCAATGGTAAGATAAATCCTTGTTGATAAGAATATCTAGTCTGTTCTCTGAGCTGGATACTAGATATTACTAGGGATTATTCCTGAGTCATGCCATGCAGCCATGGCTCTACAGAAGACAATGGAGGCTCACAAGCCTGTGTTCATAACCAGACTGAAGACTGGACAATATCTGGACCAAAGCCCAGTCTCATGGACCAGTGTAGTGGGACAGACTTGATAGTCTCATCAAGCCATTCCTACTTCTGCATGGCTTGATGAGCAAGGCATGACCATGACAGGGAGTTTTGCTGAAAAATACTCGAGGAGTCTCAACAGGTTGTGTGAAAGAGCAGATCTTTCTTAAAAACATTTTCTTCAGTTAAAATTACATGATAATGTGTATCGATCTCTTTTTCCTTCTCTCTGAAAGATATTAACACCTCCTTGCGGCTTCCAAGGCTAATTGTCAGGTTTTATGTACAAGTCTGATGTTTTACAAAAAGAACACATCTTCCTATTAGGCTCCTCTTGCCCATATGTTCACAGGAGTCAACAGGAGACCTTATTACTCCCTTGCCCTGGCCTTTTTGGAAAGGGAATACCTAAAAGTTTCCATGCCCTTGGAGGGTTTGAAGACCACTGTGGACAGCGAGTGGAGATTACAGGCAGCCCCATCTTCCTAGAAAATAATTGTAGGTAATGGTTTTCCAGAAGAAGTTTATTGCTGCACTTTTTTTCTTGCACCTATTATAGAGGAGTACTGAGCAGAAAGCAGCAGTAAATGGAATCTTATTTATTTTTTTGTTAGGATCCATGCTCAAAATTTTTGCTCTCTCTAAGATGTAATTCAGGCAGAGAAAATCCCATCAACAGCCCTATATGTATTTCTTTTTCTGTTTTACTCTGGGGTTTTGCAGGTGAAATGATAACATAGAAGAATTGTGTGTTACTTGTGTGTAGTCTTTAATTACAAACATGCTTGCTATTCCCCTCACAACTTTGCAAGAGCTGCAAACTAAAAGAGAAAACAGATCATTCTTTCAGTATGTTTGTGGCAGTTTTCATACTACAAAGAGCAATGGCAACCAGCAATGTATCTGTTTACCGGAGGTATTCCTATTTAGTACACATGTCACTAAACCCAACCATCTAACTTGGAAGAATCATTATTTTGCTACACAACTTAAAGGACACCAGTCCCTGTAAATCAGCTATGCACCATGCATGTGTATGCTGGTTTTTTTACTGCCTGTTTGGGGGGAATTTATAGAGTAGTTCTCCAATAAATAACTTAATTACTGAAATGTAAAGGCTGCAAATGTGTTGCAGTGTAGCAGTGTTGTTCCTAAATGAAGCTACATCTTCCTTACAAGAAAAATATATGCTTGAAGAAATACTGCATTTTTAGGCTGCATGCAAATGAGCTGCTAAGGAACAAAATTTCTTGTTTTCATACAATCTTTTAGTTTTCACTCTTACATTACCCACTTCAATTTTCCTCCATTGACTTACAGGCTATATGTAGCAGAAATGGTATGCAAATGCAGGAGACACTCTGTCCTGTGATTTTTAAGTATGTCCTTTAAGTGTGTCCTAACTCCTGACCCATGGAGTGCAAGACTCTTAAAAAAATAAAAAAAACAGACTGCATGTGGGATGATTTGATATAACAATGAATGATACACAAAACAGATTGGAAATAGGGAAAAAACAGAGCCACTTTTGGACATCTCTGTCATTCTTACCTCCATATAGCTGTTCTTCAATTGCGAGCTTATACACGTCCATCTTCCTCTCTCCATTTTTGTGTCAACATCAATAAGTATGAATTAAATTTTATTTTAGTTAGTGAGATATGTCTGGTATGCTCTACTCACATCATACTGATTGGCTATGGATGCAAGTGATTTGTGTCTCTGAAATACTTAAGTACTGAATACTCAAGTGCATAGAATAAAATTCATGTAGTAAAAAGTACCTATACTTTCCTGAGTTCATGCTGAACTATTTCCTAATCTGTTAATGGTTCATATTGCTTGTCATGGGACAAACATATTTGACAGTCTGAGCAATAAATCCAGCAAATATAGCTTAATGGTCTGTCATAACTGGGAGCACAGGTCTGGTGCAGTTACCTCAGCATCTCCTGCCAAGGCAAAGCCATGGCGTGTCAAGTCTTAATGGATCAGGCAAAGCCCAAAGACAAAGCTCCCTTTGACACCGATGATGTGGAATTGGAATATTAAACACCAATGCCCTGATTGTCTCTCCATCGGGATTAAAAATCTCACTGAACTTTCTCTATGTTTCTCTCTGGCCTTGTGTCATCCCTTTTCTTGGCATTACTCTTTGTACGGAGAGTGTTGCTTATGTTTATTTCCCCTGACCTCAGGTTTTTACTCCACAGTTTTGCTCAGTAACTTATCCCAGGTACAGAGCACAGAATACAATCTCACCTGAGAGTATGATCCTCACATTCTTCACCTTTTGCCATGTCCAGAAAGACACAAATCAGGGAAAATTTTTTCAAATCTGACAAAAAAAGGTTGTCATCTCAACATTTTATCCAGTACTAATCGCAATTCAATGGTATTTCTTTCTGAATAGAGTAAGACAAAAGAAAACAAAGCAAAACAAGCAGATTCATGTGATAAAGATTTAGTACAAGGTAGCAATTTATTTCAGCTACTGACTATACTCAACCTGATTTAAATAACTTAATATTTAATTATCTACATTCGTCTTACTGAAATGCACATAAAGGAACATCTTCAAAGAAATTAGCTTTGAACATTATTTACAGACAAGGTGACAGCTGTCTAATTCATTCTCGTGCACCAAGGGAGAACAGCAAAGTGATGTAAAAAGGTTTTGAACTGTATTATTTAATTCACATAATAAATTTCAAGTAGAGTCATGTGGTAGGGTTTTGTGTGGTTCGCTGCCTTTCTACTGATTGTGTTATTAGATGTTTGCACATCTATGTCTGGCCCACATAAATTATTTCTCTAGTTGTCTTGAGTAAACTTTGCAACAGCAAAATAATATGCTTTTACAGGAGTGTGTATTCCTCTGGTGTGTGTGTGCATATTCAGCACGAGACATTCTCAAAAACACAATACTGTTTCAAAGGCCTTCAATACTGTTTCAAAGGCCTTAAGGCAGAGGAATGTTAATGTGATTGCTTTCAGTGCTGATTTTGTACTCTGCACTGACCAAGTTGTGTTCTGCCCTGAGTCGCTTATTGACTAGTCGCTTATTTGCCTGATGGCAAATGGCAGGAAAACAATTCTGCAGGTGGGTAGATAGATAGACCTCTTGGGCTTCTGTCCAGTAATGATGGCATGCAAACATTATTTGTAATGAAAAAAAAAACAAAACCAAAACCACTTTTGGCTTTGATTCTCTGCATAAAATTTGGTTGGGGGTACTGTGTGCTGCAATTTCTATAATCCTTTTAGCACTGAGCTGTGTAATGCTGGTCTTTCATTAAAATACTCTTGAGGATAAGGAAGAGCAGATTCAGTCCTGACCTTACCAAATTTAGAATTTTGGATAGAAGATTCAAACTTTAATGTCAAATAGCTGTTGTGTCAGTCCAGAGAGCAGTAAGTGAAAAGAAGACTGAAAAGCTGAGATGCAAAAAGGTTAAAAACTATGTTTTAGCAACAGGCTCTGCAGAAACTGATTGCTCTGATGTAGATTAAGCTGTACACTGACCTTTCAAAGAATAAGCATTTTTCTCAACTGTCACTGTATGAATGCATGGAACAAGCAATATCATTAGGGAAGACACCCAGGCTGAGAGACTTTGATGAGATTATGTCAATGAGTATGACCCACCCATTCAGCAAAAAAGAAGTGAAGGTTAGAGCTTGTACATACAAAGTAAATTTGACTGAAAAACTGCAATTATGTTTCTCTCTTAAATAAAACAACTTGGTCGTAAAATCTGGGATTACTTAGAGTTTAGAGAGTAATATAAAGGGCTAAAATCATCTGTTGTAACCTCTCCAACATTTTGCACCTACTGAGTGTTTCCTACTCAGTGGGAAACAGCATTCTTAGCCTATGAAAATTATGATTATTTCAGAAATTTTGCATTTTGCATCAGGCAAATGGTATTTAAGAAATAGTCTCTGCATGGTGCTAACAACATCCAATCATTCTTAGTACTCGTTAAATTCTGGGATATTTTTGCCATTCTTTACAGAAAAATATGACTGCACTTTTGAGTCCCTAGAAGAAATTATGACACCAGAAAAGCATGAATGCATAAAGGTTTAGTCTGTGCCAAATTAGAAATTGAACTGGGAAGAGTGTGGTCAGCAGGTAAAAGGAGGTTATCTTTCCCCTCCACTCTGCCCTGGAGAGACACAACAGGAGTGGTGTGTCCAGTTCTGGGGTTCCCAGTTCAAGAAAGATGAGGAAGGAACTTCTGGATTGGTCCAGCAAAGGGCTAAAAAGATGATTATAGGACCAGAGCACCTCACTTATGAGAAAAGGACGAGGAAGATGGGGAAGGGAAAACTGAGAGGGGACCTTGTCAAGGTCTATCAGTATCTGAAGGGAGGGTGGCAGGAGGATGCAGTCAGGCTCTGTTCAGTGGTGTCAAGTGACAGGACAAGAGGCAAAGGGCAGAAACAGGTGCACAGGAGGTTCCATCTGAATATGAGGAAAAACTTTACTGTGAAGGTGACCAAAGACTGCAGCAGGCTACACAAAGAGATTGTGGGCAACCGCTTGAATATCTTCCTGTCTGAGAATATTCAAACCCCACCTGGATGTAATCCTGTTCAACCTTCTTTAGCAGGGTGGTGGGAGTAGATGATCACCAGAAGTCCCTTCCAAACTCAATTATTGTGTGATTCTGAGAATCCGAGGGATTATTTTTTCTTTGTGAGCTGCAGTCTTTTATAGGACTCCCACCTGGAGCACTGTGTACAGTTCTGGTGCTGCCAACATAAGGAAGTGTTAGAGAAGTCCAGAAGTCCAGTCTTATCAACCATGAAGTTGATAAGACAATGGGAACATGTGCCCTACAAAGACAGGATGAGAAAGTTTGGGCTGTTCAGCCTGGAGAAGTTTGTGCAGAAACTTCGTAACAATTTTCAATATCTGAAGGGGGCCTACAAGGATTCTGGAGAGGGACTCTGCATCAGATCTGTAGTAGCAGGACAAGGAGTAATGGGAAAAATTAAAAGAGGGGAAATTGAGGTTGAATATCAGGAAGAAATTCTTTACTCTGAGGGTGGTGACATACTGAAAGAGGTTGCCCAAGTAGGTTGTGGATGGCCCAACCCAGACAGTGTTTAAGGCCAGGTTGGATGAGGCTTTGAGCAACCTGGTCTAGTAGGAATTGTTCCCACACTTGGCAGGGGAGACTGGGAGTAGATAATTTTTAAGGTCCCTTTCAAGTCTTAACATGCTATGATTTTGTGATATAAACCTCAGATGAGCCAGCAGCTCAGGTTGAAATTGTTTTTACCATGCAGGAGTAAACTTTCATGTCAAAAGGTATAACAAATGCACTGTTTCCTGGCACAACACCAAGCAGGAATTAATCTAACTACACAGGCCAGTAGGTGAGGGGATGGTGGGTGAATTTCAACACTGAAACACTGAGCAAACCTTCCAGAAAGCCTCAGCTCTTTGTGTAAACATGTTTTTGCTGCACCAGAACACAAACTACCAAGATTAAAACTAGATTTTGTATACTTATTCAAGTTGCGGTTGGAGCAGACATTGCTTGACACACATGGGTTTCATGTGTGAGCTGTTGATGACTGGAGGGATCTCATTTATTGCATGTGTGGGTTAATATACTACTCAAGCAATGCCCCAGACTCAAAAAGTGGCAAAACACAGGCAATCAAAGTCTTTTCTTCCATGCTTCTTATGCAACAGGGGAGGAATGGTAAATATGCAGCTTTCTACGAACAGCCTTTACAAATAAAACAGGTACTTCCACTCATGAAAAACACAAATAAGCAGAAAAAAAAATTACTTTTCTTATCCATTCCCTTCATCTGTGCATGAACTCAAAATCGGCATAATCTCTAGTTGATCACAGCCCACCAAACTACTTCACATATGTCAATCAAGGTTATGTAAGCTATAAAGTGCAGACTTACAGCAGGAATTTTGCATGCTTGACTCAATCTCTTTGAAAAGTGTCATTGATCTTGGCAATTCTAGCACCAGTCTTTGTTTCGAAAGAGCAGTAAGAAAAAGGGAGGAGGAAAAAGAGTCTGTGGCTGTACAGGCTCCAGCTTCAGTCACTTCCATGAAAGCAAAGAGGCAAAAGAATGAGAGCAGAAGCCACTGTCTTCTTTCTGCTAGTCACTCTTCACTCATTCACTGTGGCTGGGAGACAGTGTGCTCTTCCCTGACTGCCTTTATCAATACACTGACATTGTAACAAGTTGGATAGAAATATTCTCCCATTCTAAGACTCTCTCCCCTTAGGGCATGCTGTTCTGTAGACAAGGGCTTTTTTTGATTAGGCTTATGGGAAAATAATTTTTCAAGTTTCATTGCATACATAGATATTGATGACACACGCCTAACATGAGAAAACTTTTGTAACATAGGTGAATATTAAGACCTGTCTGTACTCTTAATAACCGTAACTTTTAGCAAAGGAGAAAAATATAGCTGAACATACATGCATAAATCCTTCCTATTCATGTGTTTGACTTTTGAAACTCTGCAAAGTTGCATAATGAATCTGGAGATCACTGATCACAGAACAGAAGTTCATGGCCTTAAAGATTTTATTTCTCTTCAATAAGAAAAGGGTTATAGCATCACTGCCACATTCTCAGGAGTTCTGGTCAAGGGCTACTCTTCTCATTCACATAGACGAGTGATACTCATGATGATATCTCATTTTCTATCTACTCACTGACTTTGAAGCAAATGTGTCATCAAACAGTGTGCATAATTATGCTTTTATCCATTATGTATAGACATACATATTATTTTATCCGTTCTGTATAATATTTGCCACATGACATTTTAATGTGGACCATAATAATCCACCTTCATTTCCATAAGTGGCTTCTGTTAAGAAACTCTAAGCTTATAAGTTCATGATCTCTGTCTTCACTAAGTCCATTATTCATGCTCCCACACACAATTGTCTTTCCTCTTTTTCTTCTCTTTGATTTTTATGAGAGACACAAATGAAAGGAGCTTGTGCTATTACATTCTGATATTTAGTATTCCTAATAGTCCATCTTGCATATAGACAGTAACAGCATTTGCCTTCTCTTGGATCACCTGTCTTACATTCCCTATTTTTTAAATTGTCATTGCCTTGCACAAATATGCAAGGTGAGAGACTTTCCTTGACATTTCTCTTGGAGTAATGATAGTCTTACTGTCTTTTGCTGCTTTTTGTGCCCCTATGACAGTCTGAAATTAAAGCTGAGCTTCCTACTGCACAGTCCTTGCCTACTTGGCAGCAGAAATCTGAACATCGGAATCTACATCCTGAGGCAATTAAAAGGAACTTTTGCCAGAACATGACTGCACTGTCTCACCTGTTCAGATAGCCCAGAGGACCAGAAAAGACCTTTCACAGATGTGATTGACATTGAACTTAGACTCATTTCAGTTTCCTAAGTTTCATCCATGCAGAGGTTCACTGCTCACCCTGTCCTTGTAGCCCGTCAGTCTGAAACTTTGTCCTTCTAGACGATGTGGTCCAATATACTGAGACCTGCTCATCATATTATACACAAGCCTTGTTGGAGGGGTTTCAGAGCTATGACACTTAAGAAAAAGACTGGTTTGTACTCTGCTGAGGTTAATAGCTTTGCAGAACTCATAAAAGCATTCACAATTGTTCTTGACTGAATCATCATAACGGCAAGCAGGTGCTTATATATAATCATACGTTTTTGGGAACTGTCTCAGATCATTTGTCTGGCTCAAAGGATGTACCTCACAGCTATTCATCCGAAAGACATAAAATGACTCAAATTGGCTGCTTGGCTTTCATTTCTACCAGAAACAGTGTGCAATTCCAGATCACTTTGTTGTTTACACATCTTAAGCAAGCGACAAAGAAATGGCACTTTTATGTCAGAAGTGGTTTCTTGTCTGTTAATGAGTAAAAAGTTCCTCTACTTTTTCATCCTATTTTGCGAAGTCTATTATGTAAGTTTGATTTTTTTCATGGATATAAATGTATAAATGTTCTTTCTAGCCACTAATAGTTTGCATCTGACTTCAGGCAGCTTAACATATAGATTGTTACTGGTAAACAAACTCATTGACAAAAAAGCCAATGACCCTTTAACACATACAGTGGATATTTTTTAAAAGATTAGAAAATTTTAACTTTGTTGCATGGTTTTAACATAAAAGAACTCATTCTTTTTTTTAAATGAAAAGTTAAGAATAGTTAAATGTTTCTCTTTCAACTGTCCATATAATCATTGAAGAAATCTCACTTTCTTATACTGCTGCTTCTGGACTTATATCTATGTGGTTTAGATTCTTCAAATCAGTGTTTCAATTATTTTTAGTTCTTTAGGTGACACCAGTAGGATATAACTTTTGAAGAGAGTAGTTCATGAAAAATGAACTACAATTCCACAACTGCTTCATGTTTTCATAACACAGTTTGTCTAGTTTCTCCTATTACAGTAAAGATATGCAAAGTGGTGAAAGACCAAACTAGGACTTGATTGATGACACTTCTCTTCTTCAAACAGTCAAACTGTAAAGGTAATGCAGAATCAGGGGACAATACGACAATACTATCAGCAGGAGTGTAAGAGCTTTACAACTGCTTTGCAGTTTTGCACAAGCCAATGGTCACAGCACACTTGGTAGATGAGGTTGCCTTAGTCCTCTGAGAAGCCTACCTTACTGCATCTCCACCTTCAGATGCTGAAACAGTAAAACAGTTTGCTACTGTAAAAAAAAAAAAAATAGGAACAAAATGGAAGGAATTTATAGTGTCCTCCTGAAAATGGATCATTTTTATTGGGGTTTTTTATTCCCATTTGCTCCTGTGCCCCTAATACCTTAATACCATTACATTGCAGCAGAGAATCAAACTGCTGAAAGAAAAGCTTCCAGGATGTATTTCCAAGTCTCCAGGAAAGGCTGAACAGTCATCAAGAAAATGTCTTGGTTTCTTTATGACTTCTCTTTTTGCTTTGGGATCAAAACTTGATTTCAAAGTGCATCTATGAAGTTATATCTGACATCTCAGTGAAATGCCTGGGAGGGCCCTTCAGTGTCAATGACTTGCATTTGAGACCTAACAAGTGTTGTGTGCCTTGTTTCGATCAAGCTGTACAATGAATTGTACATTGATTTAGCAACTGAAGTAGGACTTGTGTGGTTAATTATGGAAATTTTTCTGAAGTGCCAAAGTGTCTAAAGTCAAATGTTGCTATACTAAATCAGTAATATCACTCTGGAAATTCACTGGTTTTATTTTTTTCTTTTGCAGATATGTGCAGACAAAGGCAGATTTCACACTTTAAAAGTAGAAAACTTTTGTTATAACAACTTTTCTCAGTAAAAGTGATTGCCTTTGGAAGGTGCGATATTCATGCGTCTCTCCACAAATTAATTCTCTTATCAGCAGCAGCAAAAGAAAATGGAACTTCTATCTCCTTTACTGTAATTTAGGCACACCTAAGCATTGCAACCACTATTTTTTCTAGCCCTTTAAGAATAAATTATCAAGTGGTAAGGATATACTAACCTCATTTCCATTAGGTTTCATTCAGTACTGGTATTTCTACTAGGTGAAAAATAGTCTCTTGTACTGAGATATTTTGGAGAGTGAAAATCTTCCAACATACAAATTTGTAACACAGAGAAGGGAAAATGCAGTTTTATCTTTTTTTTATCTCTACTGTGATAACAAAGACACCAAAAATATTTCATCCTTGTGGTTTTTTTGTTGTTTTTTTTTTTTCCTATATGCTGTTCTGCCTATGTTCATGGTCCAACTAGGGAAAGAAAATCTAGCCTGTTATTAACTATTCATGGAATTCACAGTGGAGTCTAGTGTAATTGTGGTGTTTCTGGGCTGATTACTCTCAGGGAGAGGCTTTCTCCTGCCCTTTCCAGACCCAGACCTCCAGCTGACAGTGCAGTCAGCCTGCAATTGGCCATAAGCAGGTGTTCTGAGAAACCCGGAGCAAGTCAATAAACAACTGGAATTGAACCTACGCTCTGAAGAAACAGATAGCTCGGGGTAGTGCTGCAGCAGTAGTGTCTGAGTGCAGCAACCCAATTCCTCTTTGTAATGGATGACCAGAGGGGAAATGAAATGGATGCAGAGCAAAGTAGGAAAAGAACAAAAAGTTCTCTGGAGACTTGGATGTCAAATGAATGTATAAGGGAACATTTACAATACATCTTGTTTAACCGGAATTAAACTTATCTTTAAGGACATTCCCTAACTTGCACTCTCCTAAGAATGACTGATTATCTTTATTTAGTATAACATTATAAGACATCTACTTAAATCAGCTATTAATTAGTTGCAGAAGTATACTATAAGTAGCTTTTAATGAATAGTACTTATATAGATAAATATTTGTATACTCAATATATTGATTGAAAGTTTAAGGAGGAGAAAGTCTCAGGCCAATATCTGCAAGACCAGTCAATGTTTCTTTAATTATAATTTTGGAGGGATTTGCACCACTTGTTTTTAAAAAGTGAGGTGATCGGTTCCAGTCATGAATCTAGTCACACTGGCTTATGTGTGCTCACTCTGTAAGTACCTTAGGAGTTAGGTTTGCCTGAACTGAATTTTCTTTGTAGTTTTCCTCAAGAGATTAAAGTGCCTTGCATAGTAAGGATCAATATATGATATCTTTCATGAGAACTGGGCTTGCTTGAATATTTACTAGAAATTAGTGACTGGAATATTAGAAATCTGTCCTTCACAGCTGACTCTGCAAATAGACTGCAAATACTTTAGGAATCATGCCAACAAAACACTTCCCCACAGCCTAAAGTCATGACAAAGGCCTAGTGCCCTTGAATATGCAAAAGAGGACAGGTATTTGGAGGTGTAAAATGGTTTTGCCACTTCAGCTTGTACCAATTGTGCCAAAACAAGCTTCTGTGTCTGTTTTTCGACCTCATAATTTAAAAAAAGCATTTAAGAAATTCCATGCATCTCACCTGTAGTCCAAAAGTTCTCTGACAATGGAAAACACAGAAATTTAAATCTCATTAATTTGTCCAGAGGACACTAACATAAGCTTTGTTTGATGGCATGCATGGCATTCTGAAAAGAAAATTGTCACTGCTAGTGTGAATTATAATGTGCTAGAACAAGGTACTGCAAGAACTAGAACCTAGAAGTTAAATCTGCAGATTCAACCAGAAGGAAGGCACACAGGTGCTCAGCATGCACTGGAAGAGACTTCTGAAAGGAGTGGTGAATTTTTCATTTCTTGGAGCTTTCATATCAAAACTGACTGCCTGTCTCGAATTGCCTGAGCTGAAATCACATCCTTGTGTTCAATAAAGGCATGCCTGGATGTAAGGCTTGATCAAGGATCTCCTACTAAATAACTTAGTGGTGCTTGTTGACTTTAAAATCAGGCAATCTATTTCTTCTACAGGCTGAAGGGAGAAGAAAGAGATAAAGATTATTTCCATATTTTCATTTTGGGAAGGTGCTCAGAGAAGTGTGATGCTGCGATATGTATATAGATAGATGGACCCATGAGAATTGATGACTTCTTACCTTGAAAAGAAAATTCTCATACTTGCAACATAATAAAAGAAACATCAAAATAAAACAGTCTAATTTTTCCTTTAATTATCACAGTTTCTACAGCTGTTGAGAAAATTATATCTTCTTTAATATGCCAAATTTCATATTATAATCAGCAGATAACAAGGAAATCAGGGTAATTGGAATTAAATTTATACAGTGGAGAATTCTCTAGTTTAATGTTGTCTAAATGGGTTTTAACATATTGAAACTGCCAGAAACTCACATGTGAATAAGAACTGTTAAAGAAAAAGAAGAGGAAAGAAAAGTAGGATATCAAGTAAATACAGTTCCAGAAAACTTTTGAAGTAAAATAGTCCATTGCAACTGGCAGCTCCCATAAAGTTCCACTGTCATTGATCAGTGCTCAGTTAACATAAGTTAAGTGCCAACACTGATAAGGAATAGATAAGTCTCACAAAACATAATTCTCCTGAGTGACAGGTTATTTTCCTCCATGACACTAATCCTTTACTTCTTGCAAGATGAGAAACTTCAGAGGAGGCTCAGAGGAGAGGCAGGAACAGCAATTCTCTCAGAGAACAACCTGTTTTGATGCTGGTGTTTGTTTCAGGTCAGCACCAGTCATGTTTAGAGCTCCCTGCTGTGCAAAGCTCTCCCACAGAAGCGTGGAAAGTGACCTTACACATTTGGTCTTACAACTGAAATCACCAAGATACAAAGTGGGCAGTGAAGGCAGCAGAAGCTGAGGTGACTTGCTTGAATACCCAAGTAGAATTGAATTAAATCCTAGGACTCTGGGATTCTGAACACAGTGCTGTTTGCTGTCCCTGACTGTGAGAACTGGGATGTGAATTACCTCTGAAGTCCAAGGCAAATCCCAAGAGCACAGACCCTGCTAGTCTGCAGCATCTTCCTGCTGAGGCACCTGGGTGTCCTCAGCCAGCCAGCCTGCCTCCTACCACATAGAAAAAGCACCATTTCATGATCTTGTCTCTTCCAGTTTTTATTGCTGAAGGAGGTGTTATCTTGGGTTCACACAAATCTTGGGCAAAATTGTAGCTGCATGAATATCAGCAGGAAATGTTCTCTTGACTTTGATGGGAGCAAGGTTTTGCCTCTCAGGCTCATGGATCAGAAACAATGCAAAGATGACTTTGAAAGTGTGCTTTTTTAATGGCATGAGTAGGAAAGGAGCCTTTTCCTGGGCTATCAAAGGTACTAACTTTTAGGGTTTGGCCAAAATAAATGCACAAAAATAGTCTTCATCTGTATAGACATCAACGGTGGACACATCTGCATTATTACCATTCTATTTTCTTTCTCAGGTGTCAGAAACAAATTTGTAAGCAAATCTTATGGTTGCCCCTCCTTTCCTGCATTTGTAATCAGTTGTGGAGTGATTTTGAGCACATGAACTAAATGCCTTATGGGTGAAACGAAACCAAAAGACGGGTTTGGGGAGAGCTCTGAATGTGCTCTAAGTATTAATGGATGCTCAGTCCACAGGGCTAGAAAAGAATTACTTCAAAATATACTATGGTCAGAGTGTCTGTGGGTGCTGGACTGCATCATCAAAACTTTTGCTCTGCTGATTTGGTCCTGTTGTACCACATTCCTTATTAATGTAAGGGCAAATATCTTTTCAGCTGTTATATGTCCAGGTTAACACTATATTGAAACTGTCCTTTGCACAAATTCCGTCTGCATGTGACCTAAAAAATTTAAATTAGTGCCCACCATTAGAAGCCTTGTACTTAAGGTAGTGTTTGAGCTATATCTGTATAGGTATGACTTTAATTCATGTTGCAATCCACATTGATTCCATAGATCTTTTGGATATCTGAAAAGTCAGATGCTCTCAAAGTTAAGGCTTTGATAGTTCTTTAAAGCATGTGATCCTGAAATAATTTGAATTATTTATAGAGCCAGAGCAGAAAGATTGAAAGGTATTGCCTTTTTTTCTCCAGGCCAACACAAACAAATGAGAGCAGTGCCTGAATCCAGGGTGGATGTTAGGTACGTAGGGAACTGCTAGTGCCTGGCTGTGCCCACACTGTGCAGAACACATGAGGTTCATCATATCTGGAGGCTGGCCCAAGGCAAATCTGTCATGGATTATCAGAAAAAAAAAATCAGTTGATATAATATCATGGTATAACCTGAGGCAGTAATGAAAGGGACTTTCTTATGTGCTTCATTTGAATCTTGGCTTCCGTAAGAATGCACTGAGAATAGATCATGTCACCAGATCATGACTGAGATTTTCCCAACACCTTGCTCTGTACATTGCAGGAAAATAGAGTTTTCCTGCTATTAGCTTCAGTATTTACAATTCCATTACAAACACAGAAAGCTAAGAAGGAAATAAATTCACTGTATAGACAGCAATCCCTATGTGCGAATAACATAGATAATTAATACTTATCTGAAGTATATAATGATGGCTGTATCAGTCTGGACTGCTACTTCCTACGTCCCTTTCATCTCTATTTTACAGTCAATAAGATTTCTGAATGGCACAAAATTGTTCTACTTAAGTGACATGATTTCTAGGAATAAATATCAAGGAAAAGAGACAACACCGCCTGGAAGGACCAGATCACATTCTCCAGAGAGTGGGTGGAAAGATGATTTTATGGCATTATATTCTGACACTGTGTGAATCAATTTTAATGAAGGATATACCTGCTTTATTTTGCAGTGATGAATCTGAAAATATTTAATGTCCTAGGCCTGAAGGAAAAAGGGTGGTTTTATAATGGAGTAAAAAGGTGCTATATCTTTGTATTGAACATGAATTTGAGAAATAAAACTAGATAAAAATACTTTTGTTCCCATATTTTTCCCACAAAAACAGAATAAAAGCAGGACAGTATACTTTATCTTTCTATCAGTAGCTGGGATCTGCCTATAAATTCCTATTGCACATGATATTTTACTCAGATTTTTCAAGGAGGAAAAGGTTCCACTTCCTAACTCATACCAGCTTCCAAAGAGCCAGATAAATATATTTTTTTCAGCAAATTAAAATCATCTAACAGCCATATAATTTAAAGATCACTTCTATACATATATGTACAAAAAATGTTCATGAGCATTTTAAATCCACTTGTGAAGTGCAACTGTTTCTGCAGTGAGATGTAAAAAGTAGTTAATAGTAAAAATACAGGATAGTTTGAGATGCAGGTGAATGAAACTTATTCCTGTCACAACTGTGTCATGATATAAGTAGAAAAAATGATATTATCCAGTTGGAATTTGAGAGGGACATTAGAATATAGTTAATTGTTTCTCTAAAGAAATGGGAGGATTTACATGTTACAGAGGAAATTAAAAATACCTTAAAGAGACTTGCTATAAATGGGCTTTGGCTTTGCTACCATTGAAATAAACCAGCTTTTCTTACTATGAAGAAAGTTTGGTCAATAACCAATGCAAAAATTCCCTCCCAACACTTTCATTTTGAAATTTGTCTTATTAATACCATCCTGCGGGTTCTGCAATCATATTCTCATGGATATTTTTGCATTTCTCTGAAGTAAGAACAAGCCAACATGACACACTACCTGTTCTTTCTGGTGGTAATAAGGCCTAATTCTTTTATTTTCCACAGTGGACTATTACTAAATTTTGGATGCTTTTGAAAGTAAGTAGACTGATCAGTGAACTGATTGTGTCTACTCATTTAATGTGGCCTGTAGTTTCTTTGATGTTTGTTTATGCTTTTCAAAAGGTAATGATAACTGATAAGATCATCTCCATCCTTTTATTCTTTCCACATCTGTTTGAACATTTTTGCCTAACTTATGAAACAAGTTTAGGGTTCTTTTTCTGTTTTTTTCTTAGTTGAGCTGTTTTCTTCCTTGTCTTTGCATCTGGTTCAAATTATGATTAATCCAATCCTCATTACAACCACTGTAATAATTGTGATTATTTGCTGAAATGAAGAGCAACCAAGTTGTTCCAGAAGATTACACACTGCATTACCCAAAAATACCTGTAGTGTAGCACCATGGATAGGAACAAATAGAAAGATTAATTCCACCTTGCTACCAGTGTGATAAGAAGCCTCCTCAGTCTCATAGTTATGATTTCTTTTTCTGCAAATATCAAAGAATAGCATACAAGTTGAGTGCTATTTGAAAACTGCTCTTCCTTCAAATGTAATCCACAGGTATGACTCTGTAAGTACCTGATTCCACTAATAGCATCATATCTATGAATGGAAAAGCTGTTTGTTAAGTTTTTACAGTCCTTAATGTTAATTACTGCAATTAATGACTAGAACTGCAATTAGAGTTCACCTAAGGGTTTTCTAAAGTAATAATGGGGTCTCATTAATATTGCTCATGACTGTCTACTGGGAATTATTAAGCATCCGTGAGACTTACTATGTATAGGACCTCAGTTTGAACTTTTATGACTCCTCTTCAGATAAGCTAGTGATGTCCCACAAACTAATAGGACCACGTCTTCCGTTGGGTTTTTTTGGAAGAAAGGGTGTTAAAGCTAACTTTGCACCCAACAAAATCAAAATGAAGACTTATAACACTGAACACATCACAGAAATCTTCAAGATGAGAAAATTTACTTTACTTTTCACTCTGGAATGTAGAATCCCACTTGGAGGACAAAGACTACGCTGACACTAGAACCAAACTTCAAGAACACTTTCAGGTGACTACAGCCTTAGAGAGCCTTTCAGAACAATAAGGTAATTTTAACAACAATAAGGTAAATTATGCCTCATCCTTTCAGCTAATAATGTTTCTATAAATTTGACATCTTTATGAGCATTCCTACCATAAAATGGCATTCGTTCTTAGAAGATTTGTGTCTTGTCCACAATCCCATAGCAGAGACCTCTTAAATGCATGTCTGCAAAAGATTGTACTTGCTTGTCTCCAGGCTTGTCAGTGGATTCCTGCCTTTGAATTACTTGATCTGTCAAAGCTAAGCCTGTGCTCAGCAGCCTGTGTCTGCAGTTTTGGGTCCCTAATCAAACAAGAAGTTTGCCAAGGGCTCTTTGGCCATTTCCTGAATTCTCTTTGAAACGAGGACTGTCAGTTTGATGCACTCCTACCCTGCTCACAGGTCCCCATGCAAGTACTCAGCACATTTTTTTCTTCAGGACACTCTCTTCTACTGTACCTCCAGAAATGCCTGCCATATGAGGACAATTTGGTGTGCTGGGCACATAGGTTTCAAGGCAGCTTTTTGCCAGACTACAGTAATGTTGATCACGAGCTTCCTCAAACTGGCCCTCGCACCAGACCTTCTTCCCATAATAAACTCCTAACAATGCTTTTTTTTTTTTACAAAACATTCCTTTCACAAAAAGTCACCTTCATTTATTTGGCCTAACATTTTATTTACTATAATCTTTCAGTCTAGTATCCATACAAGAACTGAAAAAAAAAAACCCAGAATGCCTGTTACACTAGGGTACCAATGTTTTAAAACAGTACATGAGTGTGTGAGTTTTAATGAAATCTGAAATCTCATAGGGGTTTTTATCATTATATCTTCACAAATTATTTCAGTGTCACCAGTGTGATTTGTTTAGTAGTCACTGTTTTATCTACTTTGTGTTCTCTTATGAAAGTGGATGTCATGAGGTGGAAATAATCTAGTTCAAAATTTCCAAGTAAAATCCAAAAGGATCTTTACATTTCCATCCAAAATATTGATATTTGAACTCAAAATTATATATTTATTTGTCCAAATTATATTTTTAAAGGGAAAGTCTGGAAGATGTAGTGCTCTAAACAAGCTTTAAATGCAATGTACAAATACAGTGAGGTTTAGGTGGTGGAATGTGACCTGCACTTAACTCTGCACAGTGGACACATAACTAAGGTGGACACATTGCCCAGGGTGGCTTTAGTGTTCCTGAGTTTTACTGAGTGATCTCTTTTAATAACTGAAGTGAGGACTGCTCACAGATGCCTGATCCAAGTGTAAAAGGGAGACTATTCAGAATAGGTCCTGGCTGTGTGAAATGCTGACACTGAGCTGATGTGACAAACCAAGAACTTTTCTCCCATTTCTGTGCATTTGTTTGCACTGAGCTGTGTCATGAGATAAGTCGTGCCAGGTGAAGAATGCGGAGATTTCCCAGATGTGGGGACAAGGAGATAGAACAGATGTGTCATCTTTGTTGCCTGCAATGCATCTATAAATGCACTAGCTACCTGCTGGCAATTCTATACCAGAATTACATAATAATAAAAAACTGCATCATAATAAAGCAGAAAGAAAAAAGTAATTTAGTCTAAAAACAAGTGAATGGACACCAGAGTTTAATGAGTTAAGTTACTTGAGTTAGCATAGCAAATTTCCAATGAATTTACCACACACTGGTAATTCACTCATCATGTATTGAGTCCTCTGCTTGTTCATTGCTTATTCTATTTTTTTTTGTTTGGGGGTTTGTTGTTTGGTTTTTTTTGTTTTGTTTTGTTTTGTTTTGTTTTGTTTTGTTTTGTTTTGTTTTGTGGGTTTTGTTTGTTTGGTTGGTTGGTTGGTTTTGTTTTGTTTTTAATAGGAGTTGGTGGTTAATGGGGTGCAATGATATCTAAACTAAAGCTCTTGCTCTGCCATGGATTTTCACCATTGCTTTAAAAAGTCTTTTTATTTTTTAGACATCTCTGCATTGAGAGCTACCTTTTGGAAATGCCAGTAAGTTGAAGAAGATATTGGAGACAGTCTAGCTGTGATAGCACCTGTAGAAGAATTTGTTTAGAGCAAGTATCTTTGAAATTAAAGGTTATCTGCAGGATCTTCTATCAGCAGCATTCATCACGATTATTGTAATCTTAAACCAGGACAGTTCTAGAGTTTGAGAGTAAAAATTCACTAAAGATATATTGTTAGCTGGAGAAGGGGAAAAAAAAAGAATTGTCTGTTGATTACAGCAGGGAATGACCCAGGATCAACAGTTGGTTTATCCTGTGAAAGCACTGTGAAAGAAAGGATGGATTTCTGGGAAAATGCAGGGAAAGAACAAGTTGGGTTGGTTCACCTGTTGGTCTCTGTACAGAATCAGCATTTCCTAAACCAAGATGGAACCTGCAAATTTTCTGCTGTTCAAAGACAGAAAAGGACATTGATCTTGACATTCAGGCTACTTATAAATATGCAAATGTAGTTGCCTAATTCTATATGCGCCTTTAATTGTATGGGATAAGGTTATAGACAGTGTTCCCATATTGAGACAGAGCTCTTACTGTAAGTAGGAATATGCATGAATGAAACTCTTGGCTAAATGTTCAGGAAAAGTGGAAGGTGAGCTGGGGGCACACAGGAATAGGATCTCTTCACAAATCCAGTGAAACAACTATGGTTTACATGGTCCTGAATTTCCTGTCTATCAGTAATGCTGATTATCTTTTAGTACCAGAGCCAGATGCACTGTAGCTTTTCAAACAGGTAAAAGTGTTATGAAAAGCAGATACAGAGTACAGTCTACTAAATAAAGCCCAGCAGGCACTAAATACTGAGGGGGACAAGTTGAAAAGCAATTACGTTCAAATAGCATGCACAAACCTGCTCTGTTCTCACCAGCAACAAGTCTGTTTAAATAACAGCATCTTAAAGCATAAAAGAAAAGAAAAGCTTCATGAAAGTCTCTTTCAGGGACAACTGCATCACCCCAATCCTTTTACTTTGCCTCTTCAAGGAACTCTTTTTCCCTGATGCGGAGAGGAAGAATTAATCATCCTGTTACATAAAATGCATACTCCATGGGGAAGAGGTATAAAGCACACGAGAGATGGACAGATTTTTTGTAGAGTAAGGTCACCCTCAGGGGGTGAGAGCACAGGGAAAAGTGCTCACTGAGTAATTACTATTTCAGGATCCTCTGGAGAATTGCAGGCTTGATACCATCTGAAAGAGCCTATGATTTTCAATTAACTCTTTGCTCCTGTACATTGGCAATTACCTCAGTATATGTTGGGCACCAGAGGAATTGGAAATGGTTTCATTTGCGTGGTGGTCAATGTCTGTCAAAAGTGTGAAACCCAGGCAAGGCTCTCCTGAACTGGTTGTCAAGAGCAGGAGAATTTCAGGTCTTGAGGAAGACTTTTACTGCAAGGTTGGGAAGAGACAAGTATAAAGCAACCTTCAAGTTTATAATTTTCTTATCTGTTTCTGGCTAGGTCTGAAAATGCCTGTCAGTGTCCTGCTGACCAGGTGATGCTGGCAGGCTGAAACCTGTGCTGTACTGCACCAAGATTTAGGGGACAGGAGCAAATGTTATGTAAATTCAGTACATGCTCAGGCAGCAGGTACCATCAATGAAACTAAGATATGATGAGCAAATAAAAGACAAGAAGATTTTTGAGTTATGAAAGGGGATGGAAAAGAGGGTATCAGGTTGTAAGGGCTTCACTGTGTTTTAATTACTGCAAACTAAATCTCTGCAGTAGCTTCCTAGACTTACTGTAGTTTTAATTAAGTAATTAGGGAGTTTGGTGAAGAAACAAGGATTTTGAATTTAAAGTATTCTGGAGAGTGTATATGCAGGGGAGCCTTTTTTTTCTCAGGTGTCTCCATACTATATAATGATTAACCTTGAGTGAAATGTTACAGGAAGCACTGAGAGCTTTTATTCATGAGTCACAAGCATAAAACTGGACCAAAAAGCTCTTTGAAAAAACTCTGCAAGGAGAGAACTTTGTTAGTGTGAAGCCTGTAGCACTTAGGTCAAAATGTGCATTCCGATATCAGGTAAGGTGTAGCAGAATAACATTTATCTCTTAAAATGACAGACTTAATGAGCAATATCCATAGAAATAAGCAGAATTTCTGTGTTACAATGTGTTGAAGCAGTAACGTGGTTTCATTTAGGTTATGTGTGACAAGTTTCAGATTTCTCACTGAAAGGTCTCGAAAGAAAAGAAAATATAGTATGAAAAAATTAATACAGCTGCTCTCATAGCTGTTATACACTGTGTAAACTTATGGCCTTCTGAGTGTAATGTCATGAGATTTCCATAGAAAGGACAAATACAACCCTATGGGAAAGATATATTGTGTTTGCTCTCTCTTGAGACAGCAATTGGATTTGTTATGGTGATGGGAAATCCCAGGTTCCCAGGTTAGCACCAGTGCAGAATGTGCCCCTAGAAGTCTTAAGGTAACTGCATGAGAGCTGATAACATTGATCAGTTGGAAGAGTCCTTCAGCCTTTTCCTTTTGAGATATAAAGAGTAATTCCATCCTAAATAGCATTAACTACCAAAAATCTCTTCAAAAGCATTTCTATTCATATGAATACTGAATAAGCAATATAAACTCTGTGCTGGTAGCCTGCATTTGGTAGCAATCTAGTTTGTTATTAATGAATCAGTATATTTTGCTCAGTGAGGCACAAAGACACATTTGATCTTGAAATATCATTAGTGTTGTGTTATTTTGTGGCACATTTCACCTCAAAGATTACTGTGTTCACTTCATCTTGAGTAGAAAGTCTAATCCATCAGTTAGTGCCATCTCATTATAGTTCCATCAGAGGCACCTAATGACTATGGATACCTAATACAAGTTTGTAGGTGATTCCAAAATGTGGCTCAATGCACTTGGGAGGCGTGAACAGCTCTCTTATATCTGAGGAAACTGGGAAGAAAGGAAGAAAGAAAGAGGAGCTAAAAAAGAGGAAGAAATTAGAAATAATAACTGTGGCTGCTGGAAACAAGCCTTTTAAAATGACAATTTAAATAAGTCTTTCCATAATTATTTAGATAGTATTTTATGAACAAATGTGTATTTTCTGTTACAA
The DNA here is from genome assembly GCA_013397195.1 of Hylia prasina. Taxonomy (NCBI): domain Eukaryota; kingdom Metazoa; phylum Chordata; class Aves; order Passeriformes; family Sylviidae; genus Hylia; species Hylia prasina. The sequence goes on along the minus strand of VYXD01012026.1, from coordinate 1,535,687 downwards.
GTATGAAACTACATAGCAATTATAATTATGTCTATTTATATCTATCTCTATATTACCAATTTTATCTACGGATCATGTTGATATATACTATATACACAAACAGGTAATGCAGGCATTCTTAGAATGTGTATGAACATAAGAATTGCATTTTTTCATCACTAAATACAGTCAGTTCTATGCTGGAATTAATTTTCTATTGTAGCTGCACAAAAAGTATTCAGAAGAAGAAGAATTGACTACCAAGTCAAGGAAAAGGCAGAATGTTATATACCGAAATAAGATAGACTGCTATGGTCAAAGTACTGCAGAAATGTCAGTGTAATTACAAATAGCCTGACACAGTCCAGTTTCTTACTTTCATTAGCGATTACAATTCTGTGAGAGTAAAATTTATCTCTGTAGTGCAGATTTTGCTGGTTGGTCTAGGCTGGATCTTAAATCAAAACTGCTTGGAGGGTGGTGATCACCTTTGTTTTGCTGTTGGAAGTGACCCCCACTGTCCATCTGGTTTGCAGGGGGAGGAGGGGCTGGTTGGTTGGTTTTTTATTCTTTCTGGTTGCAGTCTCCTGACACCATCTATGTATCTCCATCTAAATTTATGAAATTATTATCATTCCCTTATCACAGTATAAATATGTCTGTCTTCTGCTCCCAATTCTGTTGTTTGAAACCAGTGCAAATTACCCAGAAAACCTATTGGAATCTCCATCTGTGGAAGTTTGCAAGTTTGCTCAGCTAAGAAAGGGCACAGCCATTCTGCTCTCTGGCTGGTAAGAGACCTGCTCAGGGCAGAAAAATGGTCTTGAGACACCCAGAGGAGTCTCTTACAAACACAGTTTCTATGATTCTATAAATATGCTTGACTTGTGCTACAAACACTCCAAGTACTGGGAAAAAAACCCTCCAAACTTGTTAAAATATTATAATAATTTCATCTAGGGAATTCTGAATGTTTTCAAATTCTTGTTAATTTATTCCTGAGCTCTGAAATGTTTGAAAACCCTGAAAATAAATGTCTGACTCACGGAAGATATTTTCTATGAAAAACTACCAAATTTACAAATGATTTCTTTGAAACTAGGAATTTTAGACCAAAATGAAACTAAAGGCTGTCATAATTTGGAATGAATGCCAGTACTAGGCCAGATTGCACCATTAGTGAATAAACAGGGGATGATGGCAACAGAGCAACAGTATAATTAGCTCAGTTTAGTGTTTTCAGGGTTTTGCATCAGTAGCTTTAGTAGGAAACAGACAGCTCTGCTTTTTGGCCACATCAGTATGCAACCAGCGCTGAAGAGATCAGGCACAACCAGTGAGCTGAAAAAAGCAGTTTTCCATGCACACATCTGCTAATCTGAGGCAGAAGGTATTTGGCTTCATACCTAGGGAGTTTGGTGTGAGCTCCTGGTAGCTTTCATGGAGAACAGCCCCCCTTCTCATCACCTTTGTTCTGCAGCATCAACCCTCAGCAATTGTTTAGAAAATGGATGTGAATATCTTAGTCTTGGGAAGAGCTAAAAGAACATTGATCTAAGGCTTTATTCAAGGTTTTGGATACGCAAGACTTCTTCTCAGTGAGAATGTCCTGAAAACAGCTAAGGACATTTCCAAAGATTGCTGTTATATGATTCTAACCATGATTTTGTTATTAACTCACACACAGCCTAGAGCAGCAATGTTAATGTTTGAGGGTTCTTTTAGCAAAGAAGCTTATTCTAAAAAAGGTGGGGAAATAAATCTGTAAGTGGAATTTCAAACTGCTTTGTCCTGTCCTGTAAGTGTTTGAATCTTTGTTGTTTGGTAAATGTATTTAAAAAAAACAAAACAAACAAAAAA
>VYXD01012026.1:1520615-1533840 GCA_013397195.1 Hylia prasina | reverse complement strand
AAAAAAAAAAAAAAAGTGCATTGAGGTTAATGGGAGGTTTCCCTAAGTAGAAAGTCCGAATGCAGGATGCAGGACACCTGAGAGCTTTGTCTCTAAAAGCGTTGGTGTAACTGAGGATCTTCAGGATAGGATTTCAGATGCCTTAACTGACAAGATGTGTAGTAATACTCATGTGCTATTGCACAAGAAATTTAGCTTTGTAACTATGACTACTTACTGTTATAGAGAACTGGAGGAGGAAAGAACCCATTTTTATGCAAAAGTAGAAAAACATAGTGTATTTTCATGAATTTGAAGTAACTAGAGGACTCGCCCAGCTTGTTGTAGCCTCTATAGCTTACCATGTTCATAATGCACTGTATCACAGAAAATTAGCTCATAACTCCCTCAGATCTCAGCTCAGTATTACTTGACTGACCACATTTCATTTGCTGCAAAATCCTTCTATTTGTTTTGGTGTTGTATTTTTTTTTAAAGAAATGGTCCTTTGAACGATGCTTTGTTGGCAGATATATTTGTCTCCCAGGGTCATGAGTGGCATGGGTGTAAGCGAGGGCAGAGCTTGGCTCTAAATGGCTAAAATGTTATGCTCCTCTGGCTGTGAAATGCCAAGGCAGTATATAAAAATAACACAGGGCATGAAAGCTTCATAAGCAGCAGAAAGAAGGGTCTGAGTGACCTGGTGTGCCTCCTGCTTCCCACGGGCCTGCAGAAAGGTTTCTGTGCCTTCAGCTAGAGAACCAGCTCCAAGATGTGGTGTGTGGCTGGGGAGGTGCCAGTCTCAGAACCCAGAAGCAGCTCCCTGGCTGAGCAAATGGGCTGGGCTGACCCTTTGCATTGAAAAAGGTGGGATGGACCATGAGTGTGGGTGCAGGGCTGCTGGGGGGTCCCAGTCCTTGCTCACCATCTTTCCAGTGTTGTGTCCATGCTCACTGCAGTTTTCCTGCAATTTTTTTTTTTAATGACAAGCAGATGAATCTTCTACATTTTGAATGAGTTATATCTTCTATGGTATATTGTCATGGTAGAGATGAGATAACCTCCCTGGACAGTTCAGTCTGTACAACTGTACTCACTGCTTCACAGAGCATTTCTGTTTTCAATCATCATACCCATTGAATGTTTCAGAATGTGTGATTTTTAGGTAGACTGAAAATAGAAAAAAAAATACAAGTTAGGTTCAGTATAGAAGAGAGGCAGTTTGATGAGAGAGAAAAGCTAACACTGCAGTTCTTAAAGCACAGGGGAAATTTAAGCATGGAGTACCAGAAATGGGATTTCAGGCTTTGTTCTTAATACATGTTGCATCCAACAATTCCATTTGTTCCACTGCTCTTCAGTGCCAGAACTAAGCAAATAGTTTGCAATAAATAATTTAGCCTTCAAATTTAACCTTCCTTCCTGCTCATGGAGTCACAATGTGCTGGTTGCAGTGGTTTCAAACTTATTTGCAACTCAAGATCATGCAACTTTTAGGAATGAAGGGAAGGTGGAGATATTTTTTTTATTGTGATGTACCAGTGTGATATGACACTCCCAACTGATCACAAGGCACTGCTTTTCTTCCCTGATCTCATAGTTACAGTGGGACGGTGAGGAGGGAAAGTGAAAGCTGTCATTCTGAAATGAAACATGAATTTCTCATTTTGAAAAGATTAACATCTTGATACTTTTTGAGTAGGAAGGTTGACATGGAGTTACTACAAGAAACAGACAAGACTATTTCTGACTGCGTCAGTAATTCTAAATACTTGGTCTAGGGTTACACCTAAAGGGGACACTTGAAAACAGGGCACCCTAAGATGTCTTCCAGATAAATTTCACCTTTTGCATTGCATTGTGAAATGGACTTTTATGTCAGTGAGGAAAGGAAAGAATTCCCTCATGCCTCTACTACAAAACAGAGGCCAAAATCAGGTTACTTTGGGTTGTGTTTTTTATCAGTCTTCCATTCCTAGCTCTGGCAAAACATATGGCTATGATTTCAACCCAAGAGATTATTGGCTTTGCCTCAAACAGGGCCAGTTTTTTGCAATAAGGAGTCACAAAAATTTGGCTAAGAAAATGCCACAAAAGAGTTTCTCATACTGCAGCTCAAGGCGTGCAGAATAAGCTGTGAGGATTACTGCTGAACTGCTTTTCCAATGAGAGAGAGGAATGAGCAAGTTGTACATATCTGTACATATCATCATAAAATACTACTATGGTAACAACTCACTGTTTATCTGCTTAACATCCATTTGTAAGGACAAAAAGAGCACAAATATGGAAAACCAAATTGTATTTTATCTGCTGTTCTTTTGGTGGGTAATTTTATGTCTCAAATAGATATGTAATTTTTCAGAATTAAAAGGGGAATCTTTGGCATTGCCAAAGTGTCAGTCTCTCTCTGGGTGGTTATGTTGGGAAAAATAAAGCCTCACAAGTCATCTTGCTGGAAGACTACAAGGTTTTGAAAGATCTCAATAGTGCAGAGAAACCTCTTCCTTTCCATTTGGAGATGGGAATCAACAATATTTAGAATGGAGTTGGCAGAGCTCATTAGAGAAAAAGAAAAATAATTCTATATGCAAATGGCAAAACGCACTAGAGTAAAACAGTAATAAATTGGTATCAATCTGAAAAACAATGAGAGGATTTTAATTGATCTCTCAGCCTGTAAAAAACATACTTTTTTTTTCTATAAGCATGAAGTGCTTAAGAATTCAGGTAGGTTTCTTACAGACATCCATAAGCAATTTCACTTTAGCCGCAGTGACAGATAAGGATCACAATTTTCCAGACAGTGAGGATTGAAATCACCAAAAGGGGTCTTGATAGCCTTATTTTTAGAAATCTGAATTCAGCTGACAAAAAATATTAAAAATTCCACCATTTTTTAAAGAAGAGAGGAAACATCTAGACACTAAAAATTATTGAATCTTTTTTCAAAGGACACTTAAATGACATAAATATTTTGCTGTTTTTCTATCTTTATGTCCTTTACTATTTTCCTTTTGAAAAAAGATGAGATCTCTTTTATTACTTACTATCTGAAGTTTCCTCTCTTCATTTATAGCCATCCTTGACAACAACATGCAATTCATTTTCTAGCAAAATTGGACAACAGGAAAAAGTAGAATGAAAAACATCCTCACATTTTAATGCAGAGATACTGGCATATGCAGAATTAAATGCCAGGCGCTATGCACAATCCAAGGATAATCCTTTTGTGTACAACATGAACTTGTGAAATCATTATCCCAACAATTAACCAGCATGATTAATGAGGCAGGGGGAAAAAAAAAAATTGTTGCTGCTGCTATTCAGTTGGTGCAGAATCTAAATGTCCCTTGACTTCATCTATTTTACTGTATGTCTTACTGGGGTGTCTTCAGTCTTTTAGAAAGAGAGGTTGTCATGAGTCTTGGCCCAGCTATTTTTGACTGTAGCAAACACTACATTGATGTTGTCACACTGTTCCAGCTACCATTCTCTTTTTTCTTTCCAATGAATGCACCAGGGTATTTTTTTTTTTTAATTTAAAAAAAAAAAAAAAAAAAAGGAGAGAGAGCGAGCAAGGCACAAACCAAATGAAGCTGAGTGGGGTCTGTTTGCAGGCTGTGGCCTTGCTCCCTCTGGGCCCACGCAGCACGTGCCCTTTTATCTTAGTGCCTTTAAGCTATGGTGGTCTGTTCAACCTTCTGGGGCTACATATGTCTCTGCACCAGGATAATTGTTCTCAACAGCATGAGCTTAACTCCATCATCCCTCCTGCCTCTTGACTTACTGTAAATTAAACAGTGGCTCTATGAAAAAAAACAAGGCTGGGAAGTTTCAGCAGCGCTGTAAGATTACCTTTTAAAAAAGATAACTTATTTTATAGGAACTATGGAATATTTTCTGGTTTCCACAGGGTGATATGGAAATAATTTAAAATATTCTCTTTGCACTTTTTTTGCCTTTTTTTAAGCCTCTGAAGCAAAGAACAATCAAAAAGAAATTAGATTAATGGGGAAAGAAGACTAGACATGGACAAACAATATATGCATGGAAAACATGCAGGAAGCCAAATTCCCATTCAGAGTTTGCCAAATTACCCACAGCTTCTCTTTCAACGCCCTCCTAATAATGCTCCATTGTATGCAAAGCCTATAAGAATAGAGTTAATAAGAGTGCATGAGTATCAATTACATATTATGGATGTAAATTTTACAAGCCCTCTCTCCTTGGTAGGAAAGCAGTGATCTTTGTGCCATGCACAGTCGAAAATGCCCTGTCAGCGCTGAGCAAATAATAAAAAAATAGTAATAACAGTCAGAAAGCCTCTTCAGTTCAACTCACATTTTAACTGCTTGGTCTAAAACTCAGGCAATGTAAAGTTTTCACAGATGTTGTCATCTTGATCTGTACTGAAAATGTTCTTTAGCTCCTTAAAATCCCTTAAATGTCTTGTTCTTTTTACATGTCTTTGTCTTTTCGAAAAGATCAAGAAATTTTAAACTTCCTTTGTCTTCATTCTTTCCCAGCACCTGTTTCAATTGAAATGAACATTTTTTAGCAGAGACTTATGCTTAGTCAGATGACATTTTACCAGCACCTTTTATGTTGGCATCTTTACTCTTCTCTCTGTGGAAATACCTGCAATGAACATTTTATTTTTGGAAAACACCAGAAGAAATTATTATTTTTTTTTTTTCAAAAGAACACAAGGAATGGAAATCATTAAGCCATAATTTTTATGTTCTTCACTGGAATCTGTCCAAATTGGGATTTAAGTCAAAGCAGGCAACATCCTGTGAGGGTTTAGCTCTGTCAGCTGGGCAACTGCAAATTTCAGCGTATACCTTATTGTATTGCTGTACACAGTGCTGATACTGCTCAAGATTTTAGGTTTTCCTTGCAGTACAACCATGATCTCTCATAAAGATTGTGTGCTTTCTGTAATTCTGATAATTATTTCCATTAATCTACAATGAAAAAAGCTGCAAGAACACAAGTTTTCTTCTTCTTCAGATGGTGTATTAAGATGCAGTTATACTGCAGCATAGCAAGATTCTTTACTGAATTATTCTCCTTGGGTCCTAAGCTGAGCTGCAGAGGCCCTGTGTGGAATTTAGACAAGGTATTTGTGGCGTCCCTGCGAACACAGGACTGTCAGAAATTTGTATCCTTTTCAGATTTTTACACCAGGGATTTGAGGTTAAGCACCAAAGGGAGCTTTACCAACAGATCTTGAAGGCTGTATGGGATTCTTGCCCAGGCTGCAATGTCCTCAAGGGCAATTCACAACTTAAAACTTTTTTATCAACCCAAGTTTTAAAAAGGGCTGTGTTGGCCTAAGCATCTTCCTTAAACAGGTCTTAAAGAGTGTTACACAAAACCTAAAAAAGTTCTCCTTACAGAGTGAAAAGGTCTTCTGGAGATGAAGTTTCTAATTTTAAGTAGTCGTTACTCAGCCTCCCAGTCAATTTATAATTTCTTTACTAGCAAATGAAGACTAAAAGTTCATTGTTAATTTTCCACACCCTTGCTATGCTGATATCTGTAAGGACAGCATGTTTCATTACCAGGTTTGTTGCAGAGGCAGTAAAAACTCTGGTTCACTGATCCACAACTACTGTAATGGCATTCCCCACAGAAATCCGCTGTAGCTGTTTATGGAAACGTGTATTTATTAGATGTGTATACATATATACTGAAGTCTGGATGTGACAGTACACCCACACTTAGTGCAAAATGAACTCTGGTGATGTGACACATTGGTAAAATGTCCAAGTCTATGACTGCTGCGCACCTACAAGCTGAACAAGCTGTGGACACCCACAATCCCAAAGCTGTCTAGACCTCCCTTTCCCAACACCTCAGCATTTGAAGCCCCACAATGACAAGCCTGAGGGTGATGTATTACCCTTCTGTGGGATCTTCAAAAGAGGGTGGCAGGAAGCACTCTTAGGGGATTTGAGGAGGAGCTGTGAAACTCTTCAGAAAACCCAGAAAAAGTAATGGCACATTCCTTTGACCTACAACAGGAAGGTAAAACTGTGCTTGGCCCTCCCTGGTGTTACAGTCATAGTTCAATGCTCATCCTGTCTGTGTGCCTGGACATGCAGTCTGAGGGGCAGATGCTCCTTACCCCTGTCCGTTGCAACATCAGGGATCATGCAAGGATAACAGGAAGGCACACAGTCTCACGTGTGTTAGCTGAAAGACCAGTCTTTGGCCCCTGTCTTAACATTGTCTCATTCCTCATCAGTGCAGATGAGCTTGGAGATCTACAATCAGACAGCTGTAGGTTTCCGCTGCACTAGTACAACAAAATATTCATGCCTAGCATGTAAAACAGTCTAGATTTAAGCTACATATTTTCTACAGATTTTTTTTCTGAGGAAGCATTTGGCCTCTGATATTTGCACATTGCTGTATGCATGGAATTTGGCAGTATCTCCTGCATGTAGCCTCTTTAGGTCCTCTCAGTTGGCTTTGTTTAAGTATCTGATTCATCGAAAAACTTTGTACAATTTGGGCCTGGTGCAAAGCCAGTTTAAGTCAACGCTAAAGCAAACCAGGCCTTTATATATTCTGCTTCAGTATGGATTTATGCATGATGTTTTAGGCCTTCACATTAAACAGCTCTAGCCCAAATCCTTCTAAATAATAATAGTTGTTTAGAGTATAAATGAAGTAGTAAAACTTACATTTTAAGAGCTACTTGAGATGTAGCCAAAGTACTAAATAAGCAAATCTTACACATTTAACTGTTGACCATACTGAGCCTACTGAGAGGCTAAAAACAAAGGAAAACTTCAGCAAAAAAAAATTCCATGCTGGGTTAGACAGAGAAAAAGAGGCTGCAAAGTTGCAACAGGGTGAAATAAAGTAGAGACTCAGAAGATATTTAAAATTCTACTCTTGTCTCTGGCGAGAAACCTGACTACATAGCAGTAAGAATGTCTTTTTATTTCCAGAGCTTACTAAGGCTGTGATAGATGAATATCTGGAATATATTTCTTCTTGTGTGAACGGACTACATATCACTATCATTAACAGTAACTCAGCATGTTTATCACAGTGCATTTCAAGGAGGTAAGAAAACACACAGGTTACTGTTCTAGTACTGCAATAAGTCATAGAAGCATCAACCTACTCATTGTTTTTAGTGTAAATTTCATATTTCACAAGGGTTTTTTCTCCTTAGAAATGGCTTATGCAAAACATAACAGAAATATATTGGAATGCCATGCCCGAGTCTGGGTAGCATTTCTACAGATCAGTTCAAAGCAAAGAGTATTTCTTCACTCGAATGTGTTATGTTGACTGAATAATGTGTTAGTGCAGTCAAGAATACAGTATTTGTCATCCCTGACACTTTGGGAAGATATTTGCTCAAATAGAGTTCAGTCTAGTCTGCAAAATATTTGTTGCTAGGCTCCTATTCACTATTTGTGGGTACGATTGGATGCCTCTCTTATTTCTAAATTTGTTCCATCTAAGACACTGTTCAGGAGTCTTACTGTTTTCAGCATTCAGATTTCATATCAGTAAGAAGTAATTACCTCCCTGAGAAAATCCCCTTTCGTCCTGATTGAGGCCATGTCACTGCAGTAGAAATGTTATTCAGCAGCCACTGGGCATCCTTGGTGGTGACATCTGTTTGGTTGTCTGGTGAGGGACTGAGGTATAATCAGTCATATAGGTGTTGAATAGTATTGGCTTCCTGACAGACCATCAGAATGGTCATAGAAGCAGCTTAAAAATCAGCCTGTTTGTTTCTGCCACCCAGTGAAACACTGTGATGTTTGGAGATCAGTTTTACTTAGAGTATTGCACAAATCAAGGCAAGAAGTTACTTCCAAGACAGACAAATAATATGCTAGCAGGGGAGGAAAAAAGAAATTGTTTTGCCTATCAATTTTTTCTTTAGTGATTTGTGAATGACCAGCTGACTAACTCATCTATGGCATCAGACACAAAGAGTTAAACCTTCCATTTTCTCTAGAATTTCTAAATTGATTACATATTATTGCCTTAAATTTAAACAAAGGTAAGGCAGAGCTTACAGTTCTGTTGTTATTGGTTTGTGAATAAAAGATGAAGATTAACATGATTAAAGAGAAGTGAAACAGGGGTTCAGCAGTATTAACTCAAGAGAGTAATTCTCCTGGACACTACTGGGACTGTGTCCATGACTGAGGACAGAAGAATTATGCTCTAAGGGAAGTAAAAAGCAGACCCTGTCTAACCAGTCCCCTAGGGGGAATGGGAGTGATTACAGGGCATGCTGTTTTCTCTTATTTAGTGGGCATAGGCAGCCAACTGAAAAACATGTGAGAAAACCAATGCAACTGGCATCAAAGCTAACATAACTGAGTCCAGACTAGCAGGTGAAGATTATGGGCTATTGTTTGCAGAGCTGAGAGTGAAAGCAGGGACATAGCTACTGAGGTTTTGTGTCTCAAAGCAAGACCCACAGTAAAAGAACAGTTGATACACCCAATTCTCACTGAGGGAAGATCATATGGATAAAAGAAACTGAAATAGAGATTTGGTGGGTGTAATCTTAGTAGGAAAACAAGCAAGAGAAATTTGGGGGATTCATCTCACATAACTGTAGGCACTACACTACAGATGGCTATATTAGAGCGAGTCACCTAGAAATAATTAGTTACTTTTAGGGGGTAATTCATCTTAACCTCAAGTAAACAACTAAAATATCTGTGATTGTGCCCCAGAAGTGCCTGTTTCTCTGCTTTAACCATGCAGTTGTTCAGATGAGATTGTGCACAGAGTAGATGGAGATATGGATCACCCCATGAGGTTTCAGAGGGACTGCAGGAACAGGAGACTGGCAGGGCACACAGAAGGGAGGTGCTCCCCCATTCAGCTCTCCATAGGCAGATATGGAGGAAATCTGCAACTAATGCAGCATTTCTCCACAAACTTTAATTTTCATCGTTGTTATTATTTGCTCAGTACCTCCACCTCTGCTAGCTGTATATGGAGGGAAAAAACCGCAAAAAACAAAAAACCAGAAAAACATATCATTCTTTTGTGATTGTTATATAATTAAAAAAATATATAAAGACAGCTTCTAAGTATAACAGCTTTTCAGTACATATTTTCCAAAATTAACATATTTTATTTATATGTAGACGATGTATGCAACAGCCTTGGCTGTCATAAAAGAGGCTGGATTCAAGCCACAACCCAGAAATAAGTGCTTTTGCACTCGGTTTCAATGGTTTCAAGCTTTGCCTAATGAGTTCTCCAGACTTACTGCAGGCACCATACTCAGCTGGGTTGGTGTCCAGACTTTATAGCTGCTGGACTAGAAAAAGTGCAGTAAGATCTTAAAGCAGGGAAACTCAACCTACATCGGATAGCTAGCAGGACATATTTATTGCACAAGTACCCTTAGGATCCATTAGGGTCTCCATTAAGACCAGTATATTGAAAAGACTAAAGAAATGGCAGAGGAACTGTTACTTACTTGATGTTATGAACAGCATAGGCAGTACCATAAACTTCCAGAAACAGAAACATAAATCATAAGAGAGTTATTGTTCTTCTGGTAAAAGGAAGCTAAGAAAATATTTTTCTCACACTATTTCTGATGGTATTTCTGGCTATGCAACTATATGTCAGACAAACCCAAGACATTACACGGTAATGTCCTGAAGTAAAATTATCTGATGATACCAGTCAGGAAGATACTTGACTTCGCTGACCTTTTCTCTAGCACTTGAGTTGAGATTTAGCTGCTGTATAATACCAGAACATTTATGAGTTATACAATTCATATGTGTATTCTGTGACTGATACAAAGCTTCTGTGAATCATAAAAAACTGATGAAACTCACATGACGAGAAAGAAAACTCTTACACTGTACTTTCAGAAAGTTGTACTTTAATGCACTGTGATTGCTACTTCCCCTCAATGTTTGCTTAAAAAAATAAACTAAGGAAGCTGTGATTCTTTGGGCCCTGTTTTTGGGCCCTAGAAATTTTGCAAGAACTTTAGAGCCAAAAGGACTTTTCACTGCTCTATCCCTGTTCTTTGAGAGGCAGTAATGTAAGACAGTTTCAGCCTGAAACATTACTAAAGAACCAGATATTTATTTTTTCTGACTTAAAGGGAACAAGAATATTTTAATATGCATTCTTTTCAGCAAAAGAAAGAAAATGCATAATAATGCTTTTTTATTGTGCACATGCCAAAAAGGAAAATATCACCCTCTGAATATTCCAGTCTTAAATGCCTACTAGAAATTATGCTCTCCAGCTTTGTCTTCCTGCTTCCCAGCAGTCAGCTGAGGCCTTGGAGCTCACACTCATATTGCTACATTTAACAGCCAGTCTAATCCTTCACCAATTTATATTTTCAGCTTTCAGTACTTCCTGTGGCCATGAGTTTTACAATTTACGTGTTGTTTGAAAAGTACTTCCTTTTGTTAGGTTTAAGTCTACTGTCTAATATGGCTTGTTGTCAATGTGTTGCCTCTGCAACTTCTGCCTGGCAAAACCTGATTTTATAGACCTCTATTATATTTTCCCTTACCCATTGCTTGAAGAGTCATACTTTATTTAGTCTCTCTTCCCCAAAAAAGCTATTCAATAATCTGATTTTATTGCCCTTTTTCTGTACTTTTTCATCTCTACTCTATAATTTTTGTAATAGTGGGACCAAAAATGCACGTAGAATTCAAGAAATGAGTGTGCCATTGATTTCTGCAGTGACATAGTAATTTTTGTTCTGCTTTGCTCTTTATTCTTATTCTGACAATTCAGATGATGCTTTTTGCTCTTGTAACTATCAGTAGGCACTGGGCTGACATTTTCCAAGAGCATTCACAACGAGTCTAAAATCTCTTTCCTGAGGCTTATTAGGTAATTTAGAAGCTCTTGAAATATACATCCAGTTAAAATTGTTTTTCTCACATGCACTGAACTTAGCAGCACTGAATCTAATCTAATGTTTAACCACTTGGATGGCTGATATTGTGAGATGTAGCTGTGACTTTTCACAATCCACTTAGGACTGACTTTGCCATCTCACTATACACCTCACTTTTTACTGCTCCATCTGAAAAACCTATCAATCTCTGTCTAATTTACCAGTGCAGTTAATTTTTTTTATTAGCAGGGCTTATCTGAAGTCTTGCCATAAATTGCTTCAGGGATTCCTTTAATGTACCTTGTTTTATACTGTAACTTTTTCATCATTGTGTATGCTCAGTCTTCTGAGACAAGAAGATCTGTTTGAACATTTTTTTGTTCTGTAATTTTTCTTTCCATTTTTTTTTTTGATTCCCCCTCTCTCATTTTAAATCTTGAGCTTCTATTTTATGAGATAGTACCATGAAATATAAAATAATAATATGGGTCTAAAATCCATTAATTTGTGAAATGGATTCAACATTTAATAAAGAGAAAAGTGAATTAAATAACAATAGACTGCCTGCCAGAAAACTGAAAGTGACACCAGAATGTATTCCGTATACTACTTGTATAGTAGTATATCCAAAGTTNGAAAGTGACACCAGAATGTATTCCATATACTACTTGTACCAAAGTCATAGACATGAAAATAGGCTGCAGCCTACCTCCTAGGTATAATCTCCACTCACAGACAAAAAATTCCTCAGAAGCTGTGCAACTGTACAACTTGCATTCCCTTTATTCTTCGCAAGAACAAGCAGCTGCTTCAATTATGACTTTGGATTTAAAATAGGAAATATAGCCAAATTCTCTAGCAATATGATATTTCAAGTCAAAAACCCTCCTGATGCACTAGGACTTATCTGAAACCTGCCTTTCATAACAAATCAAAATTTGCAAGAGCTTTTCAAAACTGAAATGTTCCTTGTTTGCTGTTCTCGCTGCTGTTCTCTCCTTGTCAGCTCTAGAGAAATTTTGAAAACTTCTATCTCCTTGATTCTGATGTAGATTATAGAGTGGGAGGTTTTGATACTACAAAAACAAAGTCATTGCTTGCCTACACTGTAATGAAAGCTACTGCATGAAACATGACTGTCATAAGTGATGATGGCATTATCTAAAGCATTTGGGTTTATATTGGATTTTAGTGACGGTGCTGATTATAAAATGAAGAGTTCAATTCTAATGATATGTATGCATTCACTGGAGAAAAGAAACCCTTATTCACTGCCACTGTTTCTTTCCTGCAGTTAATTTATGAATCAAATAATAGCTATGAAATGTTGGGCCTGTTACTCTTCTGGCTGGGCAAATTAAGAATAAAGACAGAGAAATCTATGAGACCAATATAATCTTAATTTATCTCAATGTCTGTTCATGCATATTCCCCTTCCCGTTGTTTTTAACTTCCTTTCTCAATTTTACTCCTCACTACAATTTGAGTTGGGGCAATTTTGTACACCTATAACTAACAAAACAAAATTATCTCAAGTATTTCAAGGGAAAAAATACGTAATACCACATCAAGCAGAGCAATCTTATATGGGAGTAAAACAGATTTATGTTTCATTCTGCTCCAAATGGCCTTCCCCTACAAATGCCATCATCCAGTTGGGACTGAGCTCTTACACAGGATAGAGTCTATCTCATCTTCCCTGTTCTGGAGTGACTACTTTTTTCAACAATGATGATAAAGTTTTCAGAGAGTGTTTTCAAATGTTTCTGCACTGTGAATATTGTGGTTTTAAAAATGGAGAGCTTTCTCTTCTCTCTTAATTTGCTAGTGCATGTGTCCCTAACGTGCTCATCTCTTTCACTGTCTCTTTTTGTATGTTTCCATACTTGGTGTTTTACTTGCAGCTTCAGTTCCTGTGTTGTGTGGCTATAGGAAGATATCATCTTTGTGTACACAAAAAATGAACTTTTTTTTTTATCTCTCATACCCATAAAGAAGTGATGGAAATGTCATCCAGGTGCATCTTAAAAAATTAAAACTCACCACTGTTCTTGAAAGTCAGCAGATTTTGGAAACATAATTATAAAGCAAATCTCATCATTTCAAAAAGAGAATGAAGGTATTGAAAGAGCTCCTTGGACCTGATTGCAAACTTACAACCACACTGTCCATCATATTCCAGTGTTTTACTTCCTTCCCTACAGGGAGTCTAATGCCAAACCTACTGGTTTCTAAGCAAGGATGAGTACAGGAGAGGAGAATTCTATATGGATTCTTTTAATCCATAACTTTATTACAGTATACTAAATGTTAAGCTTCCTAATGGAGCTCTCACATTGCTGTATGAGGTAC
>VYXD01012026.1:1496146-1520610 GCA_013397195.1 Hylia prasina | reverse complement strand
CTTTTTTTTCTTTTTTTTTCTTTTTCTTTTTTTTTCTTTTTCTTTTTTTTTTAATTTATCCTTCCACTCTAGAGCACAAAAAACTTCTTTTCTGGAAGATAAACACAGAGGACATTTTTCATCAGATCAAAAGGACTGAAATACTTTATACTGTCACTTCTCTGTCTGTTGAAGTTTCTCTGTGGCACTTCAGAGTCTTTTGTAGGGTGCTTTTACTTTATTCTGTAGTGGGATAGCTTCCCAAAATGTCCTTCCAGTTTTCTG
This sequence comes from Hylia prasina, assembly GCA_013397195.1. Lineage (NCBI taxonomy): Eukaryota > Metazoa > Chordata > Aves > Passeriformes > Sylviidae > Hylia > Hylia prasina. The sequence goes on along the minus strand of VYXD01012026.1, from coordinate 1,520,346 downwards.
TTTAAGAGATGTGTGGATTTTGTAGCTGCTAAAGCTATTTGTTGTTTTCTTGAATGTGGATTATATTTTGTTGCCTATAAGAGGGCAGTCATGGAAAGAGATAATATCATCAGTTAATATTTGTGAATGTATAGTTTTCTTTTAATGGTGAAATCAATACTTGTCCCTAGAACAGTTTGTTTTACTTCTAAAACAGAATAATAAACAGCATCACCAGATAGTTTTCAGATTCATAAATAAAAAAAATCTGCTTATTAGCTCTTTTTTTTTTTTATCTAGCTTTTTGAATCTTGTTCTTGAGCCATTTACAGAATGTTCAAGGGAAGTTATTCAGTAAACCTCTAGTTTTATCATATTCTCCTTGGTTGTGCAATTCATTTAAAGACCTATTCCATATTTCACTGAAGGTTATACACATAGATGTGGTTATGGATATGTGCATCTGTGTGAGTATTTATGGAATTGTCAGCCTGCAGGGAATTGCCTGTGACGTACACAGATTTATTTATCTGGTTTTTTGGAGCATAGTTTCAAAATAATTGCCAGGTGAGATTGAGATTTTATTGCTGGTCCTCTCTATTTCACAGCTTTGCTGAAGTGGTTTAATTATCAGCTATTAGAGGTGATAATTCATGCACCAAGTCTGAAGGGAGCTTTAAAAAAGAAAAACACTAAACCCTCAGTATGCCTTCAATGCTAAAGAGATCCACGTGCTATTTATACCCCTTAAACTTGCTTTTGCCATAGCAAATAATTCATGGTGTAGTGCTGCCTTTTTTTTTTTGGTTATTTTGTCCTTCGAGTTGTGCTCATTGGCTGTGGTTTTGTCAGGGGGCTGGTGGGCTGTGTGACACCACAAATGGTGCTGCAGTGCAGACACAGACTTGCTGCTGATGGCTCACACTCCCCCCAGGGCAGAGCTCGCTGCTGCTGCTGCCAGCGCCTGGCAAAACACCGGCTGTGCCCCACGAAGGCCAGACACAGGGGATGCCTCCTGCTGCTGGGGCTCAGCACTGATGAGTACATACAAGGTGCTGACCCTTAAACTCTCCTTCAAAGATAAAGTACCTGAGCCAGGTGTTGAGCTGGAAGCTGTTGGATATGGGGATAAAACGGGGGAAATGTCCCCCCCATGGGAAGAGTGCTATGAGGAAAGAGCAGAAACATATCTGTACTTTGAACTATTCTGAAATAATGATGCCCATATCTATGCATCCTCCATGGAACCATGTTAGTCTGATGTTTATGAAGTTAAAAATAATGTCATGATCTGTGTCTGATGTGACGTATTGATAACAACAAGTACACTGATAGGGTAACACATGTCAATAACAATTTTTTTTTTTCCCCCAAACAAAGCTAAATATCTTTGAACCCAAGACTTCTGAAACCCAGGTGGCTCAGGCATCTTGGTTTTCTTTTGTTTGTTTTATAAATCTGTATGTACCCTGAAGATGAAATCTCTATTTTTGTCGCTTGTTCCTGTCTTGTATTCTTTCTCAGCTTTTCTTTATTTACAAAGCAAATAGAAAACCTGTTTTGAGATCTAAGGAAAAGGGTGAAGGTCTTTGTAGATTACAGTTACTTCAATTAAATTGCTTTCTGTATTAAAATAATAATACTTTGCTTTAGAAAGTGTCTTACCTGGAGAAAAGTCGGTATTTTTAATCTGTCATAAGCATTTTGATGTAAGCTTATATAAGCATATAAAGTAGTAAAATTATCATTATGGTTAATATCTTAAAATTCTTAATTAATTTTAAATGAAATGTCTTCCATTCTAAGCTTCTATTAAAAAAACTCAAACATTTTTCCCTTATTTTTGCTGAAGTTTCAAATACAAAAAAATGCACTGAATTAAGAAGAAAGAACACTAAAACAGAACCAAAAAGTAGAAAATCAGAAGTAGTTTATACTTAAAGAAAAAAAAATTAATTAGTAAAAATAAGATAGAAACTAATATAGAAGGAATAGAATAAAAAAGACATAAAAAGGACTATATGCTAAATGTATTATTTATGTTAAAAAGGAAAGTAATTAAAATAAACCAGGGAGGTCACATGACTTCATGTTGCAGCAGCCCTCTTCTTAGAGGGTAGAAATCAGCCAAGACACAGACTTCTTGTTTATCACAGCATGAAAAGGGTCCTGCTTTATTCCTCTTTATGGCTCAGCCATCCTGACTCCAACCATTCACTGACTCTGCCTGCAGCAGCTCCTACTGTAGGTTTCCCTTGCAGCCTCTGACTGCTGGTTATTTCCTGCTAAACTCTGACTGCAGGTATCAGTTTGTAGACTTGAGTGCAGCTTTTACCCAGATAGACTGTGACTGCAGGTTCTAACAATAGGCTCAAACTGCAGACCCAGATGGACCTCACAGCAGTGATTCTCTCTCCCCAGGATCCTTCTCCTTCTCCTTCTCCTTCTCCTTCTCCTTCTCCTTCTCCTTCTCCTTCTCTTTCTTTGTCCTCACATTCATGATTCCCCATGATTCCCCCTCACCAGCTAACCACCTCTAACAAGGGACAAGGTCACCTGTATTCCCTTCTCCTACAACTTCAGTTTTAAATTTATTGATATTACATGTCAAGAAGTTTTTTTTAATTATACATGTTTCAAACTCTCAATTTCGTCCTGGCTTTCTTTGGTTTTTTTTCATCCTAAAAGGAAATTACATCTCCCCAGTCAATATTTTCATTTATTATATTTCAAACTATGATTTAAAATAATATTCCCTATTTCTCAGCTTATGCAGTTAGTCGGTTGAATTGTGTGTTGCCATTTATTTGTTCTTCTGAGTAGCATTTGAGAGAAAGAGGCTGCACTGAATGCCCTAATACTGCTTCAGTGACACCAAGGACTCCATCATCCTGAAGTGGCAGTTGAGGGAACTATTGAGGAAACACCACAACTGACACATTTCTTCAGTATTATTGAAGATAATGAGGCAAATTATGCCCTTGACATTAAACATAAATTATGTGCTCTGGATTTTGTTCATAAGGATTTGACTAAAAACCTTGTCCATATTGGATGATAGTACTCTGAGTGGTTGTAAAGGGGTAGGGAAAAGGGAAGCAGATGAAAAGTAGAAAATTTTGGGGGTTCTTCTATGGATAAAAATACATTTTATTGACTAATTTTACCTCAAATGAGTATATGGTGAGGATTTTTAGTTTAGCTTCTTATTGCAGCAGATGGAGAGCCCAGCTGCTTGTTGCTTTCCATCCTGACAATCTGGTTATATCAGTTTTTCCAGCAGCTTGCACGTCGAAGGCTTAATCACAAAGAAAGAGGCTAGAAATATCTTTTCTTTAGAAAACAGAACTGAAGCTAGAAATCAGTTTCCACCTTTTCCTCCAACTTGGGTCACTGGTAGTGGTGACACCCACTAAGGGCATAGGTTAGCTTTGTTAATAGAAGGGTGACCAGAGTATGCCAGGGACAGCTTGCTTCTCATTAATCAGCCTCTTCTCCTACAAAATATAGGTAACCATCAGTCCAAGAGATTTCTCATCAGACTGGGAAAAGGCAGACATTGCATTTCTAAGTTAAAACTTTGAAAATTTGCTCAGCTTTATAGAATTTGAAGATTTTATTTAATACCAAGTTAAGGTAATTGGACGATATGAGCTGTATGGCTCAGCCTCTTAACCCAAAAGCTATAATGACAATTTATTTAGAGGGAGACCTGATATTAAATTGCAGAACTGATGGCTGTGACTCCCTAATCAATTGTCTTATGAAACCTTACTTTTGGGATTGTTCCTAACCTAATGAGGCAGAGTCTAGATGGTATTGAATCAGGGAGAAAGACAACATGAATTATTGAAAGGTTTTCAAGAATGAAAGAAGAAAGGGACAATGAAAAATTTTTATAAGCTAGTCACACTGAGAATGTCTTCTCTATCTGGTAAAGTAGACATGTAAGAAGAAAAAAACCCAAAAAACTGCAAGACTATTTTCATGAAGTTTTGTGGACTAGAATTTCAAAGTATTATAGGTAAGGTCTTGAACTCTTCTTCAGCTACACATTTAGAATGTAGTGAATAGTCTAAGGAGTGAAATATAAAAGGTTTGTTTAATGAAATGTTTTCCATAGGACCTTTGCAGAAATGGGAGGAAACAAAGCACTAACTACAGTGAGAGGAAAGATATGCAATTAAGTTATTTATCTAATGATACAAAGAAATCTCTGTCTCTCTCCTCCATTACATTCTCTTTTCATACTAAGCAAGACATTCTAACCAAACTTTTATAGAAGGTCATGAATTTAAAAAAAATCCCATTTTTTAAACATTCAGCTAGCATAAAGCATTTGAGGTCTGATTTTTGAAAGTCCAGTGGATTCACTGTCATGAGTTAAACTGATGAAATTTCTTTCTTTAACATGGGAAATTCTATGTAGTACTGTCTCCTCTGAAAATATCAGGTGATAGCTGTCTTAGAATGGGCATGAAAGTCTAGTGGAGATTTTGACCTTTATACCTCTGTGCTGCTGTATGTTCAGCTCCCCAATACTGACACTGGCTGGAACTGCAGGCAGAAAGGAGCAGTCCTCTCTCCAGAACGTGTTTGAATAGTGTGGAGCGTGGGGCCACATATTAAGCAACTCTCCATCTCCATAGCACTCTGCTTCATCTTCTCTGAGAGGTATATTGGGCTTTAACTGGATGAATGTTACTGCTACGAGTGCAGAGCGAGTGCTAATTCCTGAGGGGGCTGTTGGTAGCCTCTTTAGAGCTGTAGTAAATAATGACTAAGTCCATGAATTACACAGAGTTAATGCACTGAGGCTTGTGTTCTCTATATGCCTTGTCTTGCATTGTAGCTGGTCCACTATTTACTGTATACTCTGCAGTTTCAAAAAATGTTTAGGCAATCTTTGACCATGAAGAATCTCACAAGTGCTCTGCTCTGTTTGCTGAAACCCAAAGTGCAGACTGTTGCCCAAAATATGACTGAACAATTCAATATCCTTTACTTTTTCAGCCTGGGAAAAAACCCCTTGGGAGCCGCTTTGCAGCAGAGCCAAGGTTGATTTTCTTGTGCTATTTCACCTCTTCCAGTTCTAACCTGAAGTGGAAAACATGTTGATGCATGAAAATTTGAAGATGATTTCCAAACACTTTCTCACTTGCAAAAAGGTGCAGTCTCAGCTCAGAACAGATTCCAACTGCTCTGTCTATTTGTCTTAGTGAAAGATTTGTCTCTTCTTTTAGAGTGATAAATCCCAACAAAGGAAAACACAGTCTCCAAAAGCAGAGTGTACCTACCTCTGGAGTGGGAATCACCTTACCTAACTTTTTCAGCTATCTTCTCCAGGCTGACTATGTTCCAACTGCAGGCAAAGGAGAGAGGAGAGCATTTCTAAAAGCTGATTCATCCCATCCTGACTGTTTAATGCAGGTGAGTAAATTGCCGTCTGGATGTGCCTGCCAATTGCTTTTTCTCCCTGCACAAGCTCTAGAGGGAACCTAGATAATCAGTTTAGACTATACAGTTTCTAGATGAATGAAGATAAGTGTGATGACTCCTATCCTCAGGTGTGCATCTGTGTGAGAGAAAAAGCATAGGTGGTGGGAGAGATAAAAGATGGGCACCATTTAAACACAGTGTGGGAGTTATCTTACAGTCTTTCTGTATGTGTTTGCTTATCTACTGTTTGTGTGTGGTTTTGTTAGTGTGATTTTCTTTTGCTCCAGGATAACCACAAAAAGGGGTTGTGGAGCAAATGATGTTTCCGATCAGCAACAGGCAACACTGCCAGCCACTGGATCCTGCTGAATATCCACCCAGAGGATCACCAACATCTTGGAAATCTCATGAGCAATACTTCAAAGCGCAGACTGGCATCATGTTGCATGGCGCCTTAAGGGTTCAAATGGTTTGGAAGTGAAATTGCTTCTGTGGTTTCTCTGATTTGCATGCAAAATTGATTTTATTGGATTTATTTGATCAGGAGGCACTAGTGTTTCCCCAAGGAGTATAAATAAACATGTTACTAGAAACTGAGTAGATGTGATGAACCATAAATCTGGGAAGCAGTGGCTGAAAGTTAGCAAATTTTACATAACTGCAGTTATTTTATAAGGTTTTGATTTCCTGTATCAGTTCACATTAGAGAAAGACACAACACTTTGAAAGGACAAAATGAATGAAATTCTGGTGGATGCCAAACCCCATCATTTTCAGAAATACATTCCTGGCTTTGAAATCTATTAATACCTTGTACTTGAAACCTAGAGACATTGCTTCCTCTGACTGATTAATAATTTTCTTTGAAATGTTAACATTTATTATTTATCACTGATCCCTATTTAAAAGCCCATTTTTCTCCCTCGTTATGACAGTGGAAAGCTCAAATCTATTACAGCAAAGCCTGTACTCCTCAACATCTTTAATTGCTCGGTTGTGGCCTGTACCCCCCTTGCAATGCAGTGTTCCTATACAGAAAAAACGAAGCAGTACCAGCTGCTGATGCACCTGCCAGGCCCTGTGTGGGGATGTCACACCCCTTGAAGTGAACTAAGTGATCCTGAACGTGTCACCTCCTCACCAGCATACACCTTCTGTGATGCCTCTCGTTACCATGTCATTAGCTTAAATGTCCTGAAAATTAAACATATTTTTCCCTTCTCATTTTATAGAACAAGTAATGGGAACTTCAAATGCCCACTTGTTGTGGGTTCTCATAATGTCTGTGGGCTTCATCTTTCTTTAAAGCCCATCAGCTCTCCTGGGGCTGCAAGGAGAGGCCAGCCTCAGAGGTCACTTTCAAGCAGACCTGGTTTTAATGGCGTAAAAATATGTAGAGCATCATTCTTATAAAAAGGAATTAATCTGACCTAAATTTAATTGGTAAAAATTAGGTTTCTGGTCCCAGCCTGTCAGCCAGATCCTTTTATGGCCAGTGGAGAAGGACATGCTCTTCCAGAGGCTGATTTAGTAAGACAAGTGCTGTTGTTTCTTTGTCAGAAATTTTTTTGAGATAGAAGTAATTTTTTTTAATCATAACTGTCTACTAGTTCCATGTGCAGGATGATAAACTGATGACAACCACTATGAAACAAATTATACAGCCCAATGTCAGCTCTTATATTTGGGTTTGTTCTAAGGAGGAACCAGTTTCCAAAGTTTCAGTGCTATACAAGTTCTTCAATAAGATGTGCAGAACTAAACCACAGGTAAATAGAACCAAAATTATCTCATTGTTTAATATTCAAGATGAAATATTTTCTTATGTTTATATTTCCAGTTTAGGGGGAAAATTATTATTATCTGTAAGGTACAAAATGAAGGTTAATGTAGCAAACAAAGTAAAAAAAAAAATTACAATAAAAAGTTGACACAGTAATTTAATTGAAAGAATTTTAATTTGGAAAAAGTATCATTATTTGCATATTTTCATCTATTCACATAAACATACAAAAACTCAAGAAAATATTCTTATTAGCCAGGATGGAGACTCCTCACGTAAGAATTGGTATTACCCCCTGTGGCTGTTACAGTCTTTAATTAGTGTATGTAATTTCAGTTGCTTGGTAACAACAATTTAGAATTTCCACACTTCTGTGTGTTTAAAATCTCAAACTAAAAATCAGAGTTCTCTTTAGAAAAACATTCCAAGCCATAAGAAGACAAGTAAAATTGCTGAGCATAGAACTTTAACTAGTATTTAGCATTTTGCTCTAATTTCCTGACGCAAAATTAAACAGTGTAACTCCATGATTTTCATGAAGTGTTTGGGGGTTTTTTTGTGCATGGAATTCCCAAATAAAGGAAACTTCATAACAGAAAATGGAAGCCTTGTCCCTATTCACAATTCTAAATTTGATAGTTTCACTGATTCTAGTGGATTTTCTTGCCTTGGAGAGTCTTGACCTTCACCCAGCAAGTTGGAAAAAACTCCTCCCTCAGATCAGCTGAAGGTAATTGTGGTTGCTCAGGTCTTGGGCCATGCCCGGTCATAGGTACCACGCTGTAAATCACTAACTGTGGTCCTCATGTACCTGGAGTTATTTCTGACTAATTATTGCTTTGAACTAGAAGCATTCACATTTTCTTACTCTGTTATTCTCCTTTAAAATATTGCTTCTAATTTTCCCTTTCTGTGCTATGCAACATTTTTGAAGAGTAGGCTGCTTATTTGCTGGAAATGCTAGTGAGGATCAGGGTCCGTGATACTGTTTTTTCAGGCTCCTGTGAATATTTGCCCAAAGCCATGTGGTCTTGCTCACCTCAAACCTCATTTATAAGCTTTCGAGGGTCTTTGCCATATTCCATCACAAAATGTTCTGGTCCCTGCATAGAATTTTGAGACACCATGGATGTGAATAATAAAAGTCTTTTATCTTTACAGAAAGTCACTAATCTTATGGTGCTCTTTGGTCACCTTCAGATCCAGCATTGCCTCATCCATCAAACTCTTACCTACCCTCATGTTTAAAAGCAAAACCCACAGAAAACTAATAATCAGCAAAACCCTCTGTGAGAAACAGAATGACATGAGCCTCATAGAGCCACTGGGAAACAAGCCCACTGCTTTTGCTGAGTTTCATCTATACTTAGCATTTTTGCCATGACTAATCCATTCTTTCACTCTAAATTTGCCATGGCAAAACGACGCGCCTGAATCTTTATACTGAACACCAAATACAGCTAAAGCCTTCAGATGTGCTATCAAGGAGCTTCTTGCTTTCACCAGCAGAAAGGTCATTCCAGAATGGTCAGAATACAGAACAGCCTGGGATAGAAGGAAGTGACATATTGTTATGCAGAAATCACCCTTTTCACTTGTGTATGAAATTACTATGTCTGTATGCATCACTCTCTAAAATAAGACCAAACCATATGGAGAGATTTTTACCTCCCTTCCATAGCAAAATTGCATTACACCATTGTAATTCTCATCCTCTTTTAACTCTTGAAGTTACTGCAGCTATGTGCACAGTCTGCAGTGTTTCTTCTTCCTATTCCTTAGCTGGATGTTCAGTCTCGTGTACAATTCTATGATAATAATATCACATCAAACTCCTTAAACTTGAACTAGCAAACAACAGAAGGAAGATAATGCTTAACCTCTTACAGACCCATGATAGAAAATCAGAATAAATAAATAAATTTGGTTATTTGGCCTTCCATCTTTTCTATTTTTCCAGAAAAATTCAAACCATGATCCTGGACACTGCTGTGGTTTCTTGATTTGACATATATTCCCAGTTTCTGTGAGAGAAGGCAAAGTACAAAGTTCAGTAGATGGTCTCCTTTGAACTGTCTATTTCTGTTCAGATTGTGGGGAAAAGAAGCTCTACTCCTAGCATGTAGCAGAATACCCAAGCCAGACTTTTACAATGTGCAGAAGTTTGGACTTTCTTTATGACCTTTCTCTTGATTAAGCTTCTGTGATGATAATGAGAGAATAAATCACCTCGGTTAATTATGAAGTAAGAGATCAACTGCTTAGCTTGTACAGCAGAGCAGAACAAGAGCACAGCCTAATGTTTCCTGTGTCTTAGAGATGCTGTCAGCTTCCACCAAGGCTGTGTGTCTTGGCAACAAACCCTTATGGGATGTGCTGTGCTCCTTCACGAGGAGCCCACCTTTCCCTACTTGCTGCTGGGGGCTGCACTCATATCTTGTGATAGCTTGAAAAATGTGCAGCACCTTTAAAATGTGCTGTCACAGATGGTTCATTGGACAAGTCTCCTGCCCTGGCTCACAAGCAGAGGAGAAATTTATGTTTCCTACATTTTTCCTATAGCTGCTCAGTAGAGGTTAGGACAGAGCCTCAGGCATGTTCTAAAGCTTCACTAATGTTTTCCATATCTGCAGAAATAAGGCCAAGTCCGAGTCTCTTAGCAGTCTATGGTGAAACTCACTTTGAGTATTGGGACAGATACTTGGCCTATGTTCCTTTATTTGTGTTATTTTATCTGGTAGTCCCTTGTGCTTATGGAATAAACCATTAAGAGTGGATTTATATGTCCCCTAAGAAAGAATGAGAAGTAACTCAGAATACAGAGAAAAAGGAGAAAAAAAGAAAGCTCAAAAACACTTTACCATGATACTGACAGCCTACAGAGGAGAGAAATGGGGTAGCTGTGTTGTAGTCTCAGTCCTGGAGGACCTAGTGAGGGAATCTGAGCATCAGGCTTGGCAAAGCTGCTCTGCCTTGCTGCAAGGCAGGGTGGAGAATCCTGCATTGGATCACACTGTGAGCAGAACAAATTTGAAAACTTCTTCCTTCTTCAGAACACACCAAACCAGTGAAAGCATGCATAGCCTTATGCTCAACAGTCCATGGCAGTGAAATTCTTTCTGTGATAGCTTTCTTTGCTTTCTTCATTTTTATTTCCTTTCCCTATGGTAAGTTTCAACTTAACAAAAGTATTATTACCTTTATTTAGATTACATAATATGCAATTTTATCAATCCCCCTTCTCAAGAGTGTAGGAGAACTGCTAAGGTCCAACTTAACTGGCCTGCTGATGTAAGATATTGAAACTGGGGTCATTCCTGTTTACCAGAAGAGCAAAGCCAAGAATGTGCTGTAGGACAGACAGCTGGTGACCCAGGAGGAGAGACTTTGAGACTGCCAGTGTCCCTCTCCCTACTGGCTTCCCTGAAAGCTACATAGTGTGGTTGGTTTATTTTCCATAAAGGACCCTCTGTTCCTTGGCATCCTTGGCATATAAAATACTGCACATTGGGGCAAGGTGTGTATGTATGTGGGGTTGTGGTCTGGCATTTGCCTTTTGCTTGCATAGATTTATCTTCTGTTTGGAGCTGCATGAGCTTACTCAGAGAAAATCCTGTTCTAAGAGGTGGTTTCCAGGAATACAGTAGAGGGTGTCTGCTACTCCTAGAATTTGTTACCTTCATTTGCCCAAGAAGTTAATCCTATCATCCAACCCAATGATGATGTGTAGGGAAATAGGAAAATAATTTCTAGGGTTTTTAGAATGTGATCAGGCTATCATAAGCCTCAAGATGACTGGTTCCTCCAAGAGCATCATTTTTGGGGCTTGACTTATGGCTCTGTCCTGGCTCAGGGAGGGAAGTCTGCCCAATGTGTAAGGGCTTCTCAGGGCAGAAGTTATCTCCAGCCACCTGGGAAGGTGTCCAAGGGTGCCCATTGTGTGGCCATGGACCTGAACTGCAACTCCTCTGTCTTCACTAAGTTTCTATCACCATTACTGTCAGACCATCCAAGTACTTCAGTTAGATCTATGTGGGCTGAAAAGTATGTGACTCTTTTTTCCCTCCTCTTTCTTTAAGTGCGCATGTTATTTTGTGTTCCTGTTAGAGAAGGCAGATGGAAAGATTTACACCTTGCACTTGAAGCTGAATGTGTTGACATTTACTGTAGACCTTAGAGACTTTATGTATCTCAACTGTCTCAGACTAAGCTTCAAGGAAGTCCCTGCCCAGACAATTTTTGCCTCCTCAGAGAAAGTTCCTCTCCATTAGGACAATAGAGCTGATGCCAGATTGGAGTTGTCTTTTTCTCTGAAATTTGTACTGAGCAAACACTACAAATGAAGTCAGTATGCCCAGAATCTACCCTGCATATCCCATTTAACAGAATCATAGACATGTAGAATGTTTTTTATTGGAAGAATCCTTAAAGATCATCTGGTTCCCATACTGTTCCATGGATGCTTTTCACTAGAGCAGGTTGCTCAAAGCTCCATCCAGCCTGGCCTTGAACACTTCCAGGGATGGAGCATCAATATTTCTCTATTCTAGTGTCTCATCATCCTCACAGTAAAGAACTTCTTCTTAATATCAAATATAAACCTACCCTCCTTCAATTTAAAGCCATTCCTCATTGTCCTGCATACCCTTGTATAAAGTCCCTCTCCAGTTCTCTCATAGTATCCCTTTAGGTACTGGAAGGTGCCATAGGGTCTCCCTGAAGCCTTCTCCTCTCCAGACTGAACATCCCAGGTCTGTCAGCCTGTCCTCACTGGAGAGGTGTTCCAGTGATCGTCTTCGTGGCCTTCCTGTGAGCTCCCTCCAACTGTGTACCTGCTGTACTGAAAACTTCAGACCTGGATACAGCAGTCCAGCTGATCTCAGCAGAGCAGAGTAGAGGGGCAGGATCATCTCCCTCCACCTTCTGGTCACTCTGAGGCAGCCCAGGATATAGCTGGCTTTCTGGGCCATGAGTGCACATTGCTGGGTCATGTCCAACCCCTCATCCACCCATACCTATCCCAAATCTCAGAGCTCCCCTCAATCCATTCTCTTCCCAGCCTGATTTTGTGCTTGTGATTATCCTGACTCTGGTGCAACATCTTGTACTTGGTCTTGCTGAGTTTCATGGGCTTCACATGGGGCTACCTTTAGGACGTTGATAATGGAGATTCTTTCTCCTCTGCTGGTGTGCTGCATCCCAGCAATGTCATTTTTACTGTGGTTGATAATTGCATGAAACCAGCAGATTTTGTTGCACATGGTACCTCTGTTATGAGTTGAAAGCAGGCAGGAGTATCAGTTGTGCAGATTTTCTTATCATATTTGTGATTTTATTTTTCAATATGTGTTTCTCTAAACAAGCAGAGAGATTAATTTTCATACATGAAAAGATTTACTACCTGCAATATTACACTGAAGTAGTAATATTTTTTGACCACTCTTGGAATGAAATATTTTAGTGTGTATTTTTAAAGTCTGTGAGAAAGTCAAAAATTATGGCAATAAAATAAAGCTGATTGTTATTCAGAGCAGAATGTTATTAATAGGAATTTATTATGGATAAGGGGATAATTCAGTCACTGTACTACCTAAATATGTGTCAAGGGGAGGACTGAGGTGAGGTATCTTTTTTTTTATTTCATGTTGTTTGTGAACTTGTATATTGCAATGTTGAAACAAGAGTCTGTATTGCCTGTGAAGGCAGACATGGACATGGGCACAGTGTTGAGAATTGATATCATGCTATGCAGCTGTGCTGCAGTCTTTTCAAGAAAGGCTGCTTCTATAATATTAAGTAAAGTCAGCCACACCTTATCCTCTGCTCCTTAGGGCAAAGAGCCTGATGAAATTTGTCTGCATGGTTGGCACTTTGGTCATTACAAAATGTGGTGGCCACTGAATGCCTTTCCTGGGCTCAGGTTCCCAGTGCCCTCCCCTTCCCCCCAGAATCGACTGGGTCAGTGTAGCACCAGCCCCAGAGAGCCACGGGCAGCTTGTGACAACCTCCCCCCTGGAGCTCTGGCCCTCTTCCCTGTGCTGATATATTTATTTTCCAACTTTGCAAAGTAGTGGATATTGATTTTTGCATTTGTTTGCTATTAAAAAAAAAAAAAAGGCCACTGAATACGTGCCTCATTTACATCCTCTTTTGCATTATTGTCAATCTATATATTTTATCTTGACATTCTACATGTAGATTCTTATGTAATGAGGGTTAATTTATGTTCTGGAATGTACTTTCAGCCACAGCTCTATGATATGTACTTACAAGAGGCACTTTTCTAAGTTTAAGTGTCCTGTAATGTGTGCAATGAGAGGGAGACAGACACAAAGAGTCCTTCAGAATAATGAGTAAAAATAAGAAAAAATTGTGATTTTGCTCTAGAATAATGATCTGGATGAGCTTTTCCTTCCCCATCTACATGACAGATAGTATAAGAAGATTGATCTAGTTAGCTGAGGTTAACCACACATGTCCTGGGATGCTGAGCATCCCTTATTGTTGCCTTCTGTGAGATTAGATTCACAGTTAGAATAATTGCTGCTACTCACATTTTATGTACCATATATCACATTACTGTTATTTTGCACTTATTGGGTCACATTGACAAAATTAATTAATAAACCACAGTTCACAACCTGTCATCTCATGTGCAGCTCCAGCTGGACTGCTCTCTTCTGACACTTGCCTTTGGAATGTGTGGTGTCCCAGTGCAAACAAACGAGGTTCCTTATGTGAAAAAGAATGTCCCAAAGGGAAGAGAAGGTTCACAGTCAGACTTTTAGTTTATTGTACATGTTAAGATCTGATTATTAGAGATACTTCTACCCAAATTAAGGTGCAAATGAGACCATATGCTGAAGTCAATTGTATGGGTTTTATTTAAAAGTAACATGAGATAGAGATAGAGATAGACAGAAATAGAAAGGAGGGGAGAGACGGGGAAAAAGAGAGTGAGAAAGAGACAGATTAAGTAGAAAGGTGGTCACCACTGCAAGAATCCAGACAGTCTCATTGGTGCTCTTTGCCCTGGCTTCTTGGGGTCCTGCAAAACAGAGTTCAATGGATTGACTGTTCAGGTACTGCAGCAACAGCCAAGCACCTCCCCTGGAGAGGAGAGGTTTACACTGTCTTTTGTAACACTGTGGATCTTGCACAGTCCATGGTGGGAGGCCTCCGGAATGAGTCTGGGGGAGCTTTGGATGTCTTTGATGGTTCATGACACCTTCTAAGACGTGACATGGTTCATGACACCTTCTAAGACGTGACATGTCAGTGTAGTTGAGCCAGTTATGCCCCATCAGGAGGGAAGAATACCCTCAAGCCTACCTGAGAATGTGAATGTCCCTTGTGAATTTGACCTTATGGAACAGGGGAAGTGAAAGGAGGAGTTTTACAACAGAGCCAGTTGTGTAAGGGAGGACAGTTGACATAGTTGGCATGGCAAAAAGCACCATCCTGCCTCTGCAGGGTTTAGTTCTTATCTGGCTCAAAATCCACCTTGTAGCTTCTGGAAATGGATTATATGGACCAGAGGCTTTACCACCATACACCCAAAAATTCTCCTCCTTCCCCTCAGTTGGGCAGGGGGAGAGAGTGCGAACCAGGCCTTATCAAATGGCTGATTGTTCCATTAACCATTAACATTTCAGTCTCTCATAGTCCAAATACCCAGAATCCAGTAGGCACATTTTGTGGAGAGTGAGCCTTGGTGGTTTTGGCTGAGCAGTTTTTCCTTTGCACAGTTTGCTACTGCAGGCAAAGTCCTTCAGTGATCTTAACAGTGTTTGAGGCAATTGTGATCTTTACATCTCTAACAACATGCTTGGAGCTAAGTACATTACTGAAGAGAAAGCAACTATTTTTCTTTTCCTGCAAAATGTCTAATTGTAACATGTTTAATTTTATACCCTCTAGCCATTTATGCATATAGCAAAATTATTTAGGAAAAACTTGTAAATCTGAATGTGATCCATAAAGCAAAATGATGGCTTTGGCATCAGGGAAAGTATTTCAAAAGGTGTTTCACACACTTCACACAATGCTCCTTTGACTATGTTTGATTGGCTGGATTAGATCTCTTTCTCCGGGAGGAAAGATGTGACATGATACATAAAGGGGGACACAGCTTATTCAATGTGACAGCTCAGCTCACAGGTGAGGGAAAGGATATTTTTCAAGTCAACATTAGCTGTGGAGCTACTTTACTAAAATTTCCCATGGTTGTATCACAGAGAAGATAACCAGCTTAATAAGACTGCGTAACCTTCTCAATCATAATACCTTTGACATTACTGACATAACTGGATGCCAGCCATGGAGTCGTTTCTTTAAGTTTCTCTGCTTATGCACACATGGGATTCCTGTGTTCTTTTTTTATCTCAATGCTACTCGCCTTATGAGTCTTATGAAATCATGTGGATGCCAAAGTACTGCAGTTAATAGGATTAATAAAGACTGCCACGAAATTGACATTTTTTACGCACTCAAAACCAGTTTTATAGATTTCCACTTTATTTTTATGTCTGACACTTTCCACAGCATGATGGATAACGTTACAGTGACAGTAAATAGAGTTGACAGTAGAAAGACTCCTCATGGAAGGCAACTTTTTTTTAATGGCTCATCTGTTGGATATCTCTGCAGAATTGACTCCAGGTTGTAACCGTTTTCATGCTATAACCAGAGGGTCATGTGGACTGTGATTTTAACTTGCAGATTTAGCTAACACAGAATCACAAGGCTTGTGCAAAAGCAATTTTTATTGCAGTCCTCTGAAGAATTTTAACTACATTCTTTGTGGGGCTTTTGACTTCAAATTTGCTTTTGAATAGTTATCCATGATGGTTGCAAGTGTTTCATTTGAGTCAACTGCAAACCAAAGAAAGAAGTCTGTTGCAGAGAATAAAGAGATTCTGATATTGAGCCATAAAAAAATAATTTAAAAATTAATCATATGGTAGAAACTGCCTGACTTAACTGATATTACAGAAAGACTTTGTAATAACTAGCCACATTATAATGTATTGTCTGTATCCAGGTGTTTGGGCATCACAGTAATGAGTGCTAGGGAAACATAGAAAATTCATATTAATTAACGGTTCAAATAGATGATTGGAAAAAAAACTCTCAAGAACACCTTTACACTAATCCCATTCCTTATGAGTCACTGTGGGGCTGCCTGGGCCAGGCTATATGGGAGATTGTAACTGCCACAACCATGGACAACCAAGGCTTAAAATTTGCAGAATGATAAAATAGAATAAAAATTAATAAATTTCCAGAACAATAGATTGCAGATAAATTTGAGAAAGTGCTTATTTGTTCCTTATAGAATGATGGCTTAGCCAAAAGGTCCTGGGAATAAATGTCTATTGTATCCTCTTCTTTACAGCTGATTTTGTCTCATCAGGTGCCACCTGATGTTATCCCAAGGCTTGTATTAAAACACAGTGGAGGGAAGCTCAGTGTATTCATATGTAAAAATGATTAGCCAACAGTATGATGAGTCACCACACTCGATCTGTGGTGTTTTACAAAGTTCAGCTTGTGACCTTTTCAGTGTAAATATGATACGACGGAAATGTGCAAGACATCTACATTAAACCTTGGTTTCAGTCATTTTACCTTCAGCTGGAGGTTTGATGAATTTTATGAACATTGCAGTGCTCAAGCAGTATGAACATGGCTTGACAGTGCTGTACTCCTCATGAAGGTAAAGATTTGCCAAAGTGCTGCCTTTCCTAAGCTCTAAGCACAGCTTCCAGGATCCACATCTTGGCATAAATCCCAAAATGAACTTGAAATACCACAAACTGGTTTCTCTGAGACATTCTTTTTGCTTAAATTTATATTTTTTCTTTGGGTGGCTACAAATAACCACATTTACTAGGGTAATGGAAAAAAAACAAAGACAAAAGAGGTGTGAATGTAGAAACCCAGGCAGGTAATGAGGTGAATATATGTCTTTTCTCAGAGGGAATTTCTTTGTGATTTTCTCTAACCTGCACACCTGCTTAAACTATTAATCTTAGAAGTTTTTCTGGGTTTATTTGTTCTTTTCACTGGCACTTATCTCTATTGCCAAATAATATTTGCCATTTGAGAAGGACTTCAATTTAATGAAAATTTCTGGGCAAAATTCTAAACTTACACACACTGGAGCATAGCTGAATTATCTTAGTTTATGCTTTGTATATCCTCATATTACATAGCTCAAAATGCCGTTTATTCCTACTCAACTATGATCTTCACTTTTCCTTCTGTGCTGATTAATGGAAGTTTTTCCAAAGAGTCTAAGGAGATGTTGTTTTAAGCCTATACATATATACGTGTATTAAAAAAACCCAAAACACATTTAAAAAGACCTTCTAAAGCAACATAATTCTGATAATAAAGGTGTTCTTTTCCATGAATCATGACAATTATTTGCAGTTACAGCCACAGAAGGTTCAGCATTTGTTATATATCCTCAGCAGATATTTCTAACTTGATCCCAACTCTTTAGTCATTTTGCATCATTTTCCCCTTGACATTACTTCTGATAGTGTTGTTTTCACTGAGACCTCAGGAAGTGCCAGCATATACACATACACTCATGAATTTAAACTGTCTACATATTAATAAATTAATTATTCAAATTTTATTTTGTTTTTGCTCCTTTTTATCACTATGTCATTTTTAAGGAAGCAAAACAATAAAATACAAATAGCAGCAGTTCACAAGTCATTGACACTTGTTAGACTCGCAAAAGTTTTATCTAAATACAAGGAAGAAGCAATTATTTATTTGGATTTAGAATCAGTGGGACTAAAAGGAAAATGTTGATGCAACCTAGTGATCAAAAATCTCTTGTATCACCATTCATGACAAATCTCCATACATATTTTCCTGTGTTAACTCTAGCTACAGAGTTACTAAATCTGTTTCGAAACGTGAATTTGATTTTCCTGTAGCTGGTCACATTTTGATAAATGCTTGTTTTTGAAAATCACAAGAATGACACAGGAAGCAGGGGAACTGCAAGAGCTGAGAGGAGTTCCAGCACCATAGGTGGTGGGAGTTTTTCTCAGGTGAAATGGCTTATGTGATGATACTGTAGACTAAAGGTTTTCCATCTGTGAGTGGGATTTTGAAGAGTTGGGAAGGGGGGTTGGGGGCTTTCTTTGGCATGATGCTTGTCAGCCTTTGGTTGGTCACAGAACATAGCTGCAGCCTATTAACAAGAGAGTGAAGGCACACTGGGGGCTCATTTGGTGCTGGGACTTGCTGAGCAGCATAAAATGAAAAGCTGTGTTGTCATATTGGGAACAAATAGTCCTGTATCTGAAAGGAAGTTTGCCTGGTTGTTTTTAGGAATGTTTTGTGGTCTCTTGAGGGCTAAGAAGTCAAAATACTTAGTGTTTGGGGTTTTGGCTAATTTGGACACTTATTCATTTCTCTTGTGGATACCATGGAGATCTTTTATTTATCTGATGAAAATGCCTGAGCCTCTAAACTTCCACTTGCTTAACTTCTTGTGTCTGCACTTGACACAAATGGATGAGCTAGAGAACAGCAGATAGAGCTACATGGTCCTGCCCTCCCTATCCACAATTTCCAGGAGTTACTAGCTTGGAGGCTTTCTGAAGCAGACATGGCTTCTCTGAGGACTCCACAATTCGGCACCTGGTGAATGAAGATCTACCTCTTTTCTATCAAGTTCAGCTTCTCTTTGCTCCTGAACATTTGCAGTGGAATAAACAGTCACTTCCCAAACACCCATACCAGTAATGACTGTACACATTTTTTATCCTACGGGCTGAATTATCCTCTTTAGATATCCCTTACACGGAAGTGTTTATTCATTATGTTCTTCTTGGAATATTTCTTGGGTTGGTTGTTTTTTCTACTTTTGAAGAACTGGGAGGAAGTAGAAAGCATAATACCTGAGATGTGGGCAAACCACAGATTTATTCAGCAAGATCGTGCACATACTCTTCTTGTTATGTACTCCTCTCCTAATGAGCCCTACTATTTAGATGACTTGATTGTTATTAATCAGTGAGGTGATAGATCCATGAAATTACCTATTATAACTCCATGATCCTATCACTAATTAGCATCAGTCAGAGAAGTGGTGTTGGACCAGATTTTCACTTGTGTTTGGTCAGGGTTTTCTCCATGTGCATGAACTTAAATTTTTCTACACGGATCAAAAAAATGACTGATGAAAGTCAGTCCCGTAAAGGAATGCAGCTCTTCAGAGTTGGGCCTCAGCTCTGCTTTTATGAATATTTTAGAAAACTTCTAATCTTTTCAGGTCCCTCTAATCTTTTTTTCTGTGACCTATGTGAGTAAGGAGACAAGAATATTATTATTTCACTAGTGGCTGTCAGAAATAAGAAATCTAATTAAGTCTGTCTACTAGGTGTGTATTCTATCTTGGGGAGGGAGATATCAAGATAAAGAACAGTTAAAGTGAAAATAACAGCGGTTTTGTCTGGTTCAGAAGCATTCCTAAAACAAACAAAACCCTTTTGTCCTTGTGGCAGCAGATAACATCTCCAGAAGCTGCTGTGCAATGCCAGCCTGGCAGCAAGATTACCCCGGGGTCAGGAGTGAGGGGTGCCAGGGGACACAGGTGAGCTGCAGCCCATCAGCCACAGAAGGGGCAAGCTGTTAGCAGCTACCACAGCTGCAGGGCTTTTCCAAGAATTGCAGTTCATCTCTGCACTTTGGGGTAGGCTTTTGCCACATTTCTCAAAGGTGTGGGGCCTGGAAGGCCACTGCACTATTTGTTTTTCCTCTCTTTGGTATACAAAGCACGTGCAAGGGCTGGATATAGGATGTCACTTCTTGCTGTTCAGTCAGATGCAGAATTTTGGTTACAGGCAGCTCAAAGCTTAATTTCTAGCGCATCATCTCAGGCCAGAGGAAAGAGCTATTCAGGAAACTTCTGTCAAAGATTCCTCTGAAATGCACTTCCATCACTTCAAATGAAATGTGGTTTATTAAGACTTTTTTAATCAGACTCTATGAAACACCATTTGAAAAGATGAAAAATGAAATAAAAGTTTTCATTTAAAAATTTCAGATAAAATTAAAGTGCTTCACCTATTTTGGAACAATGTTTTGATTTAGTTTTTGTTTTATCTAAGGGGGCCATTTCTGATTAAACTTATTTTGTCTGTATATTAAAGATGTTCAGAAACTTGACAACTAAGATACAGGGTTTGTGTTCAGGAAACAAAATACCATAACCTGACTATCATAACTTTCTGATACATATATATATATATAAAGATCAGGAAACATTGAAATGTTTGTTTCTACTCCAAAAGTGTGAAGAAAGAAAATCAAAATGGCAATTGTCTTTGTCTTAGCTCATTTCTATATGTGGAAATTCCTGGCATAGTCCCTCATCTCCTGCTGAGGCTATAGTCAGCAATTTGAGGTTTACATAGTACAAAAACACTGTCAAGGTTTTAAGGGCATTAAATAAAGCAGTTCATCAAATTCCTTTTCCTTACAAATGATTCAGATATTTGACAGTAAAATGCCAGTGTGTTTAAAAAATAATAAAAGAGGCATCATGTAATCTTAATATCTTCAAGGAGAAAAAATCGGTTCTTGAAGACCTCAGTCACCAAAGAGATATCTGATTTAAACTCTGAGATTAGTTATGTCTGCTCTTTGGTGTCTTGTTCTTCCAACTGCTGTGACTGAACTATTTCAAACAATGAAAACTATATCTTTCTGCGCACCTCAATTTAAGAACAAACTTTCTGGATGTTTGAAATAACTTCAGAACTAAGCTAACAGTGCAGTGGCAGATCCTGGAGCTTTGGGACTGAGGAATTGTGTCCAGCAAGCAGAGATGTGCTTGCTGGGATGCCAGGTGGATGCAGTAACCTTGGGCTGGTTCACTGCTCTTAATAGCTTTGTGCCTTCACCACTCTCCTGCTGTCATCCCACTAGTCCAACATTGCAGGTGATGCAAGATAGACAACTTTTGGTATGCTCTCCTGTGTCCCCTGCCAATTTCCTGTAATTAAAACCCCCAAAATGTCATAGAAAGGTGTTTCAGAATGTTGTAATTAATCAGGAAAACCATTTGTGAAGGCTGAAGTGCACAGGAGACAGTATGGACATGACACAAGAGGGGTCCTTCCATTCTCTGCTAGTGCCTAAAAAAAAAATAAATTACTGCAAAATGGCTTATCCCCAGCAACGTCAGTTAACAAGCAAAAAATTCTCTACTGTGTTTTTTTTCCCCTTGTATTAGGATAATATAATGGTACTGGAACTGTATTGCATGTTCTACTTTAACTATAAAAGTGTTTCGTCAAGAGGCAGGTGAAGAGTCAATCAGTTTTAATTTTTATGAATCATTCTGTTTAGCTGTAACCTCTGTCATACACTCGAGTGTTGAAATAATTCAAACTTTGCTCTGAGAGGATTGTTTATCAAAAAAAAGTGAATGGCAATTCTGATTAGAAAAAAATCTGGAACTTGTTAAACCTTTAATGGAGAGTTATATGGTGTGATTGTCTATAATATTAAATGGTAGAACCTGATACCTCAGGTAATTTCTTGAAATGTAGTCAGGTCTCCCATGTCCCTAAATTTATCTTGTACTTGACACTGAATTTGTTGCTTTGTGATTTATTTTAAAAGTCTTAAGTCTGTCAAGCACTTTCTTTGTCTGGACATTGGACAAAGTCACCTGAAAATACTGATATGTCTGTTTAACTCTTTTCCAAACAACCTTATTAACTGCAGTTTCCAAAATAACTCAGCATTTTTTCCCTGTAAGTTTCTAATTTGGGAGTAAATTACATACTTCTATCTGCTGCAGTTTTGTCAATCACTTGCTGATCTTACAGCAGAATATTCAGTTTTCTTTAGCGATTACTTTGTTTTCCTAATTGGTTCCTGGGGAAATACTTTTCCAATTAAATACATTGTCTTTCAAATGAACTTATTTATGAAATGGTCTTCATCATCCATTGTTTAACACTCTTGATGTTTTACAATTGACTAGAGAAGTACAATTTTCCTTAGCAGAAGCTCTGCCAGCTTGGCCTCACAGCATTCTTATTTTGGTGATTTTCTACTTTTGTCTTAATTATTGTTCCAAAAACTTTTCTGAGGATTTATAGCCTGTAACTCTGAGAATTCCCTAGTTTCCCTTTTTGGAAGGAAAGAGCAATGTTTGCTACCCTGCCATTCTGTGTTTTTTAATGAGCTATTCTGTATTCTTTGTTAGAAACAGCAGCTATGCTTCTAAGAGATCTCCTGGAGGGTTGCCATCAGTCAGGTGACATGCTGCTCTTTAATTTATCAGTCTAATTTTCCTACTCTTCTTATTTTGACAGATCAGCCTGACATAGTGTGCTCTTTATTTCCTGATAAAGATAGAGCTTGGATAGGTATCTTGCCTGTATTTGCTACGGTGAAGACTGATATTGAATTTTTGGTGCACTGTAATGCTGTTCCTAATATCTAAACTCGACTACTTTCAGCCTGTCTTTCTCTACGTTTTGTAGTCAGGTTCTTTGTAACTATGTAAAATTCTGATTTGGCCACAGGTTTCTGAAAAACCTATTACATCATGACCTTATTACAATGTCAGGCAATGCAGTTAAATGGCTTCTGCTTGAAAGCTGTTGTCAGTACACGGACATGTAAGGGCTTCTTTCCCAATACAGGCAATGTGCCTGCTCCTATTTAATTCCCTTTCCAAACAGTGGCTATAACCTGCCCCTTTCCATTTCACCCCAGCTGCCCTTGCATTTCTGACATCCCTCGCAGATATTTGCCTGACTGAAGCTCTCCCTGGCTCTTGTCAATATTTCTCTTGTTCCATATCAAAGGGAAGTCTGAGAACTTGGAGAGACTGTGCCAGAAATCTGCTTGCACTTCAGTTTAAGGTGGAGACTATTTCTATGCTGAGGCTTTTATTGTGCACCTTCCCTCATGTCGCCCTCCCTGTACACCAGCTGTCCAGATGTTCACTGATTCCATATGAGATACCTGGTGTAACTTGTCTGGTTCCTGCTGTGGGCACACTGGGCCAAAGCATTTTCCCCAGCAGCCTGAATCTAACTTAGAAGACCAAACCTCAGTTTTCCTGACATATTACATTAACATGATGTAACTTCTCTGAAACATTTTTTAAATCGTTGCTCCTTCTATTTGAAATATGATCATATTATTTAAAATGAAAGGTTTAAATGAATAATTTGTTAATAAAGAGTGACCTTTCCATTTCCAAAAGTCTAAGTAGAAAACAATTGCAAAAAGAGCAGCTTTTAATGGGAAAGTCAGTTTTATGCCGATAGCCTATGTGAAAAGATGATGGCATCATTTCCTGCAGAACCTATTACTGTATAGGGAGATTGTCACTTATTCCAGCACAGACTGTGCAAAGATCAATGTTTACCCTTCTCTGAATCACATATAAAACAAATGATGTGAAGAGAAGATTCACCATCTATTTAAAAACACTGGGGTTTCTATTTTGGACATAACATGTAAAATTTCTGTTTAGCAATTTCAGTTAATTGTTAGATTAACATTTTTGGGAACAGATTGCAAACTTCAAAATGGAAAAGATCATTTTAGGGAGGGAACCAAGGCAGCTGTCAGTGAGCAAAAATTAACATAAATTTGCATAACAGATGTACAGTAAGGTGTCTATGACAGACAATCGCTGAATATTAATGATACAGACCACGACATCATTTGCGTAAATGCTGTCTGCTGGGTATTGAAGCTGCTGCGCTATTTGCAGAAGACAAAGGAGCACAGAGCTGAACAGATGCACCAAATACATCGATGCATCTTAATTTATGACATCCTCATGAAAGACCTTGTGGTGCGATTTCAGGTTTTATTACAAATAATTCGGAGATAAAGGAACTAAGTAATTATCTTTTCCACTACAGTCAGTTCTTTCAAAGGGGAGGGAAGCTTACTTGTGACAACCATTGTGATGATCTTTTTTTTTTTT
>VYXD01012026.1:1482334-1496139 GCA_013397195.1 Hylia prasina | reverse complement strand
TTTTTTTTTTTTTTGTGTGGAAAGCCTCTTTAAAAAAAGTACCCCCATTACAAAGAGTCAAATATTCATCATCATTAAGAGATTAGCGCATATTAGCATGCTTCATGGGACTTGCCACCTAACGTACCATCACCACCACAACTGGAGTCCTCCAACAGACAATGAATTTCAATGAGTCTGCAAGGAGAAAAGATGGAGAGGAAGATAGAGATGATATAGGCTGCTCAAAAAAAAAAAAAATTTACTGGTGTAATGATGTTTTAGATGACTGTTAATTAGACTTCACCCTCAATCTTTCCTGCCCTTAGTCCTTGTTATAAGCTTCAGGTACAACTGGAACCACCCAAAGATTTAGAGGTATCTATAGATATGCAGAGTATTCTTACTCCGTTATTTCCGCAGCTGGAGAAACTGATGGGAATTATTTGCTGATAACAGAAAAAAAAGATATTTGGGTCCCTGACTACACAGTACAGTAAACCTAAAGAATAAGGAAGGGATAAATATAAACAAATAACAACATCAAACTAGACTTGTAAGCAATGTGTATAGAAAACCAGGCAAGGCACAGGATACTTCTATTAATTTATTTGGGCCTTAATGGATTTCTCTCCAAGCCCATGTTACCATAAGAAAATGAATTGCTGACATGATGAATCTATTGGTTGCACATATAGAGTTTTATGTGCATAGTGTTCAATTTCATTCTTGTCAGCTAATCAGCAGCAGCCAGACTTTTTATTTCAAGGGATTTCCTTTCCCATTTCAACAGAGAATGTAGCCCAGTAATCACTCTGCAGAGCCACTCTGTGAGCTGTTATTTCCACCTGCTTTTTCCTCAGAATCTCTATCAAAGCCCTAATCCAGTAACCTGATAAAATCCTTTCAAGGTCCTGTTGGGTCCATTGTGAAACTGTTCATCTGAAAGGATTGTGAAATAACAGGAAAGTTACCATGTCCCCAAAAGAGCCATATGGTAATTATTTTAATGGAAGTTCACTGTATGGCCAGAAGGCAGTTAACATGTTATTTCACATTTTGTGTGAAAGAATGGAAAAACTGCAGTCTGACACTCTTCTGTCCAATTTTGCTCCCAATGTCTTTTACAGAAATGCAGCTTAATTCTGTGTTTCAGTATACTAACAGCAGGTGATAGGCTGAAGCCCAGATACGCTAACAAGATTTAATGGCAAAAATCTCCTTTCTTTTAGACTTTGTCTGCATTCACATTCTAACTCCACTCAGGGAAAGAGATGCTGTGCTAAGTGGGGAAGGAGCTTGTCCAAGGTGTACAAAACAGGGATGAACAATGGAACTGGAAACTTTGATGTGATAGACATCATTGTGTTTTATTGTCTCAATACCAGAAATGTTCTTGCTGACTATGAGTGGCTCAGCATTTAGGTGGTCTAAGGTTTTATACAATGGTTGATAAGCAAATTGCTGATATTGTCTTCAGTAACTTCTGAGCCTTCTTGACCCACTTCAGTCAACGCTGGCAGAGGAGATGAGCCTTGAAGACAGCTGAGGCTGCACTGAAGAAGTCTGTTTCCCTGCTGTGAGAACTACTTTAGGACTCTTCCTCTTAGTCTGCCTTGCTGGACCACAATTTTCTTTTCATTTTCTGAGTAACCAGCTGGCAGGGTTCCTTGGGCAGCAACAATGGGAGAAGCTTCTGGCAGCTTCTCACAGAAACCATTCCTGTGGGCTCACCCTGCTACCAAAACCTTCCTATGCAAACCCAATACAATCATTACTCTTTCATGGAAGCCTCCAGACAGCTCTACCAATGTCCTGACTTCCCACTGTGGCTGGAGGGGCAGTCTGGCAGCCAGCGCTTTTTCACCCCTGGAGGGAGGTGGTTCAGTAGTGGCAGCACCCTCATGTGGGGGCAACTTGGAGAGTGCTTTCAGCATTGAAAACTGAGATTTTGGAGCCCAGCATTTCAAGTTGCATTTACAGAACTCAAGGTCATTTTTTGATCTGCCCCCTTGATTCGTTAGGAATAAATGAAATTAATTATGATAAATGACTCCATATTATTTCAGCAAGCATAGGTTGCTAGTAAGTAATGTAAGTAATTTAAGGCAAGGTTGAAAGATTATCTCCAAAAGGAGATGATTTTTTCTGACTGAATAAAGGAACCATGATCCTGGGTACTCTGGAAGTGTGTG
Source organism: Hylia prasina (assembly GCA_013397195.1). Lineage (NCBI taxonomy): Eukaryota > Metazoa > Chordata > Aves > Passeriformes > Sylviidae > Hylia > Hylia prasina. The sequence continues at coordinate 1,493,965 of VYXD01012026.1, read as the reverse complement.
GAGTTTGTGCCCAAGTTTGAAGGAAGGAGGAATAGTAGGTGAGGGTTGTTTGCAGTTTCTGTTTAATGTTCTTCCTTCATATTTGGGGCTTAGTGAAAAAAAATCAACTACCACCTCAAGGAAGCATTCAGTATGCATTTTTTCCTTACAGTTTAGCAAGTATGCATGTGAGGACAACAAACCAGTGAGAGGAACTGCTATGCTTCTGGCTAGGAAATACAGTTCTGGTAGCACTTGCAAATGGCTGCATTGTCATGGGGTATAATAGGGTTTCTTTAGTGCCTGCCAGAGGGCTCATGAAACCTGTACATCCTGTCACTGTCCAGTTGCCAGCATTACATGAAAACACTTGGCAAATAAAACATGAAAAGCTTCAGAGCTTGATTTGTTTGCTTTAAAACTATTATAAAACCATTGATTCATTGGATTTACTCTGAATTTATGCTGATATAACTGAGAGGGAAAAAATGGTTCTGTAGAGTTAATATATATTATTTTATTCATTCGGTCTTTCTCTAAAACAATTTAAAAGCCTTGGCAAAAGAAGCCCTAGATTGATGCATAAGATACCAAACTAAGCAGTAACTAAAATAGATCTTTTTTCCACTACTGTAATTCCCCCTAGGTCACTTTTGAAAACTACTACAATATATTTTAATAAACAAATACCTTTTGTATTCATTTGGATTCAGATTTCACAGTGAAGTCTCCTTCGGTATCCGGCAGCTCAGGCATGCTCAGCAAGATGCGCCTGAGGAATGGGCTGCAGAATTCCATTTTGGACAAACAAATATCATATTTGTTCTAAATGTCATGTGAAGATCTCCTTCCATGTCTGAACAGATAGAAGATATAGTGTGGTGATATATTTTCCTTCCTGCTTTTTCAGGTGATACAGCAAGTTCCTCTACTTTCGGGTTACCTTGTAGATAAAAATTTATTGTTAGCAATGAATAAGTTATAGTTAAGCTACTTTTATTACTTTTCTACTTTTGTGAGCTCTCAGACTTCTTATTGGCCCATGTTCCACCCCGTATGTAAAAGTCCTCTGGTCAGAAGCTCAGGGATCAGCCTTGCTAAGCATGGGGAGTGTATACTCTGACTGGGAGCAGTGATCCATTTGCTAAGCATAGTCCCCTTGAGAAAGAGAGCAAGATTTTTGATGAGACACAGGAAGGATGCCTTAAAGCTAAGCTGTAGATGTTATCAAAAATGTCTTTTCAGTACGTTGGAGCCCACTGTCCAGATCATATCTACAAACTCAATAGAATAGTTTTGGGAAAGAAAAGACTAAGATGACGAATATCACACTAGAGTGAACAAAGGCAGGCAAGGATCTCGTTGCTGTGGTTACTCAAATTGGTTATGCAAAGGGTAGTTCTGGGCTTTGGAGGAAGTGAGAATGATGTTAGTAGATATCCATCTGGAGGTATTAGGAGGGAAGTATTCTATACAACTTTTACATAAAGGATTTGAAAAAAAAAAAAAAAAGAGAAAAGATATTAAAGAGTACATCAGCATGAGGGTGAGCAGAAATGTAGAAAAAATAGAGCCAAGAAAACTGCACAGTGGATCCAGAGACAGTGAGGGACAGGGAACACATCTGAAACTAGTATAGAAGTTCAAACTAGGAAAAGCATTCAGTGAAACAGGAAAGGCAAATGGTGTCAGAGAATTATGTCTGGTGGATGAACAAAAAGAAAATGGTGAAATAAAGTGAGAGAAGGTGAGTGAAAGTGAGAATGACTGGAGCATAAGCTTAGTGTTCAGAGAACTTGAAATGGGAAGGTGCAAAATAGAAAAAGCAATAAATTTCAGATACGCTGTGAAGGTGCAAAGAGAAAGAACTTTTTGGTGTGAAATTGATTAAATGCTAAAGAAGAAGTTTGGTCTCTATTTTTCATTTAAGATTAATCCCTAGTGAAACATGCCAACCCCACAGCCTCAGCAGAAATAAAGTCCAAAACCGGGAAAACTAACTTGAATATCTTACCCCAGAGCGCAGTAGCCATAGTTTATGGGCAAAGTTTAGAGTAACCCAAAAGCTTGATGCATGCAGGAAATAACCAAAAATAAGAATGTGAAATGCCAGTAAGATAGACTAGGGTGCAAAAAAAGACTTTTGCAAGAATGTTCCTAAAAATAATATAAATAATGAGAACGATAAGGAAGTAAAAACAACCTTTTAAAGGACAAAACTTGTATAAGGATATGCATTAGTACCTTTATTATAATCTTGAACCTTTCATCCAAATTAAAGAACAGATTGTGGCATAAAATGTTATCCCAGTTCTGAGAAACTGATAAAAAAAAAAATGGAATCTATTCAGTCTGAATAACAGTGGGCAAAAAATCCACTAAACACCACCTACCTCCCTCAAGCCTGAACTGACCCATGTTACTGCTATTAACTAGTGGAATGTTCTTGGGAAGCCCAGCCAGGAATAAGAAATGTAGCTCTGAGACTGAGGCATATGTGTCAGGAAAACAGCTGTGTAAATAGTGAATCTTTTGTTTTACTGGTATTTCTGAGAGTAAAGAAAAAATAATTTGGGGTTTAGTTTAAAAATAAGTCTTTCAAAATTTTCTAAATGGCAACTTTGAAAGAAAAAAATATGAACACACAATTTTCTTTAAATATCAAACATATTTTTGGAGGGAAGGAGGGCTACTTTAAGCCTCTTATGTCTCTAACTATTCAGTAAATTCAGTGTGACCAGTTGTTATAATTTGCTGTTCATTGAATAATTTCTTCCAGAGGTACTTTATCCAAAAACTTTCACAGAAATTTAGTCTAAGTTAATCCATAAATCTGTTTTTTTAAAAGAGCGCAAGAACTTCTACTATCATAGAAGCAGATAGTAAAAGCAAAAAAAAAAAAAACAACAAAACACAACAACAACAAAAAAACTCAACAAAAAAACCCCCACAAAAGAATACAAAGCAATAAAACCCAAAAGAAAGCATATCCAGACAAAACAAACAAACAACCCCAAAAGGTTGTTTACATGTATTCAGCAAAAGAAAATCACTGGATGTAGAAAACTGCTGGTGTTTCTTCACTCTCTGGCTTTCATGGGACACTGATGCTGGTTTTTTAACCCCATTTAAAAGGAGCCAAAATGTCAACTGGGAGCCTTGCCATGAGAGGCTGGAGGATGGATGGGTGGGGGTTCCCCAGGTTCCCCCAGGAAGCGTGAGCAAGGTCTGTGTGCTGGCGGAGAAGTCTGGGGGAGCAGGTGGAACACAGACAAGATAGTTGTCAGTTCTGGGATCTAGTGGTGGCAAGGAGAGAAGCAATAGGCTGTAGGAGGAAGAATAGCCTATATAAAGTGAAGTTCATCATATTTGCCATGGTCAGAAATTTAGAAAAAACTCCATGCCTGAAAGCATGAAGATTTAAACACCCCAGGGCCGTTATCCAGCTAAAAGTAGTAAATCTCTTTCAAATAGCACCTTCTCAATTTCTTTCTCAAAACCTTTTTTTCGGAAGTAGGATGCCCTTTTCAAGATATATAAGGTTTTCTTATCTGACAAATTTTATGTTTTCTCATCCCATTTCCCAAAAAACCCACTCAGGCCAGACCTTTTGACCAAGGCACCCAAGCAAGGCCATGCTTTGATGGGAGCCACTGTGGACACACACAGGTGCTGGAGTGCAGGGAAATGTCCAGAAAACCTGGAATCAGGAGTCTCACAGCTGCTTCCCATCCAGTGCTGCCACTGCCTTCTCCCTCTGTCGTGGCTGTCTGAAGTTTACGCTTGTGATCCAGTGCATGAATTCCAGTCAAACCACAGCTTTGTGAGTTTAGCAACAAAAGGAAAGAGTTAAAAAATTACTAAATATTCAAAACAATGAAAGTGTTTAACTGAGTTTGAGAACATTTGAACTGTGGTCTTTATTTCTACCTATAAGGAATTTAGGAAACTTGTGAAATACAGCTTTCCATCCAAATTACAGTCATGCTAGGAATTAAATTGTGCTTCTAATTAAGAATTTGGTTTTGTCCTCTTAATGAGAAATTAAAGGGTGTTTTCAGTTTGTGTTTCACAAATGTTTTTCTTCTTGGCTGCTTCTCCTTTTTTTCACAGCTTATTCTGCTAATATTTGAGTGTTTAACCTTGGTTTTTGTTCTCACTCCACAATACTAGAAGATCTCTAGGTGACACATATTGCTTGAACTATTCTCTGACATGCAGGTTGTACATATTCACGGTCATGGTCCTTGTTGAAAGGCAGGACAAAGGTGAAACACAAAAATTGTAATTTTTTGCTTCTTTTTCTGTTATTGAAACTGAAGCTTATACTGAATAAGGACCTTCTGCTTCTTTTCATTATAATATGAATACAGAGTATTTGTTTTGGTATTACCAGGATTAATTGGATATGGATATTGTGAATTGTAGGGAAGATAGTACATGGCTAGTTGATGTCCTCATTGAAATATACATATAGTATATTTACTTTCTTAATGTGTTTGCAGAACTGAAAATGGGGGGAGGAGGGGCACAGGAGTGGGAATGAATTAATATTTATGCTTGTGATGTTTTGGGCTGGGATAGATTTAATTTTCTTTATGGCATTGGGAATATGTTTTGGATTTGTACTGGAAACAGTGCTGAGAACTCTGGGATATTTTAGCTGTTGCTGAGCAGCACTTCCCCAGAGCCAAGGCCTTTCCTGCTCATCACCCCACCCCACCTGCGAGGAGGCTGGGGGTGCACAAGGAGCTGGGAGGGGGCACAGCCAGGACAGCTGACCTCAGCTGACCACAGGGATGTTCCAGATCGTATGGCTTTGCACTGAGCATGTAAAGCTGGGGAAGAAGATGGAAGTGAGGTATGTTTGGAGTGATGGTGCTTTTCACCATGGGACGGAATCCATCCTTCCTGAGAATAGCTGGACACTTGCCTACCAATGACAGGAGGTGAGTGAGTTTTGTTTTGCGTGTGTGTGTGGCTTTTGCTTTACCTGTTAAGCTATCTTTATCTGAACCCACGAGTTTTCTCCTTTTCACTCTTTTAATTCTCTCAGCCCCAGGCGAGCAGCTGTGTGGGGCTGAGTTGTCAGCTGGGGTTAAATCAGCTTTTCCTTTTTTCTTTTTCAAGAAAAAATCATAACCAAATGAGAAAACAACATCTTTTTGTGTGTTTGTGTGATTTTTTCATCTAAATATTAAAATTAGACAGTGGAAATTAAAAAAAAAAATCAGAAAATTAATATTTGTTATATCTGTTAACATTACATTTAACAATATTTCTTTCATTCTGAGACATCAATTTTTCACCCATAAGCAAATTTTGTTGGGGAAAACACAGATGCTCAAGCGTAGATATTTCCTTAGTTAAAACTCTAGCTGCTGAGTTACTGAATCTGGAACTTCAGAAGGAACAACTAGAAGAGGATGTGAAATATCCAGGACAGTCATGCCATAAATGTGTAAACTACAGAGATTAGACTTCTGTTTATATGCATTTTGTAGACAAGTATTTTATGTAGCTTTTCCAGGACCAGATTAATCTTGGTATCCAAACCCAAGAATTACGCCCTAGTCATGCTTGCAACACACGTGATGGAGTTTAAGCATAGCCAACTACCACTCCCAGCTCAGGTCTGCTCTACTCCTTTGTGTTTCACAGCCCAGTCAGGAAGAGCAAGTTTAAACAGCGATTTCTGCCACAGAAATGAACCTCTGGTCCTCACACAGGTCTTTTGGAAAACCTGTAGCTGCAAGGATTCTAGTGCTCTTCATCAGTGATACAGTCTCACGTAGATGACCTGAGGTTCAATACTGGAAGTGTATTATTTAATTTTTAATCAGAGGCTTATTCTCTGTTTATTTCTTTGTCGCCAGAGGAAAGTTTCTTTTGTGTTTATATGTTAAAGATCTTGTATTCTAACCTATCTGATCTCAGGAGATGGTTAGTGGCTTTTTTTTCAGTTGCACTGTAAAAATTATTTCCTCCAGAACAATTGCCCTGTCAGCAGTGTAGTCAGCAATATTACACATACATTTCATTTTTCATTCACTCCCAATGTTATATTGCAGTACATTTTGGAGCAATCTCCTCTATAAATCTGCTCTCTTCAGTTCTAGAAAAGCAATTTGCAATGTTGTGTTTTCTTCCCAAAGTTTACCAGGTACTGTTGCTTCTTTGGTGCAAAATAAATAACAGGGTGTGATAAAGACATCTATTTCGACAGAACTGATTAACTAGCACAGCCGTGTCCCTTCCAAAAAGCAGCTCCTTTTGAGTGAGCAATCCATTTCAAATGGTCTTTGGTCTTGTTGCTCTGCTGTGTAATCCGTTTTTTATTTGTGTGTGTGTGTGTATGGGCTCTTGAACCATAGCCAGCTCCATTGGTTCCAAGTGATCCCTGGAAATTTGCCAGTGTAGAAGTAGTGAGAGGACAGGAAAATTAGATGTTCTTCTTTTTTTTTTCCTCAAGAATTTTTTGTAAAAATCAGGACCCTTCTTGTTGTACAGTGCAGGCCCATCACCACAGACGTTAGGGGTTGGTTCAAAAGAATCAAAAGCCTGCAACCAAATCCATTCTGTGTATATATATATATTTTAGAACAGATTAGATTAGTAGTTATCTCTCATTTTAAGGAAATGAAACAAACATCACAATGAAACAATTGTTTCTATCTGCACCAGCCTTTTGGGTTCTGTTATCCCATTCCCAGTTGCTACCTGAGCTGGCTATTCCTGCAATATCAGCTGCCTTTTGCCACCATGCTCCTTGTTCTTTGTTGAAAACATGGACAAAATTGTTTTACAAATTTCCATCCTATAAATCCAGTTCCAAAGCATTTGTTTCTAACTCAGGATCCATCTAAAAAGAAGATCTTAGAGTTAATTACCTGCAGAAAGATCTACTTGGCCATAGCATGAATTCTATTGTCTTTTGACCATGAGTACTCCAGAATGTCCACAGAGCTGATACTACTACAGCTATTTCAGGCTTCAGAGATGTGTTTATGAAATGGTGGTGGGGACTGATAGCAGGAGTCTGGGCAGAACCAAAATCTCCTGTGTGGAGGACTCGTGATAAAATCAAGGTGAAGTATGTTAGTGCCAATGAGTGGATGGGTGTTTCTGGAAGAGAGAGAAATATTTTCTTCACAGCATTTAGGCTGGAAGATTTGTTCTGGCATAAAGCACAGCAGGGCACACAATGTGCTAAACAATGGCAGGACTGTGTACACTCTGACATGTACTGCAGAAACAGTCACTTCTTTACAGAGAAGTTTCTGCTTTGGGGAGAATTTCTAATCATTTGCATAAAAATTCTGGGAAAGCTCCAGTGTTCAGGCATATGACCTCCTGTCATGGATTTACTTGTCATTTTTCACTTAGTCTCTGATAATTTATTCTTTTTCATTTTTACTTCCCACTGTAGCCTAGTCTCACTGTCATCCCATTCTGGAGCACATTCTTAATTTATTTTCTATTCTGCAATTGATGTGCTGCATATAAAAACAGTGCTACAAAAATTCTGAGGTCTAATAGGCAAATTCTGTCTCAGCTACTAGATTTTCTAGGCTGCTTGTATCATAGATCCTTGCAACATCAGAAGGATGAGACTGAAGATACATGACTGAAGTTATATTGAAGTCAAAAGTTACATTCTTTTACCAAGTACAGCAACTACTGCTTCCTTGTGCAGAAAATGGGAAGAGCACAACTCCATCATCACTCTTGGAGTCTTGAAAACAGGAGATGAAACGGGAAGATATCATGTAGGCGTAAGAAAGTCTACATGACTCATCTAGAATAACCACTTCCCACCCCAAGCGATTTTTATCGGTCTTGTTTCGTACTATTCTAATTGATTATTTTGGTCTTCTGTATCTGTCAGTGGTCTTGAAACCAGCTTTCTGTGAGCACTGCTTCCATCTGAAGTTCTCTCAAAGTGACTTCCAAGTTCATGGCTAGCTATGCCGAGGATGTGCTCAGAAGGGAGCTCTGGTTAGACTTAACTAAGCTCCCTTAACAACCACAAATATTTTCCCTGCTGGTTCTCTGTGTTAAAGAAGGAAACTTGGTTTGAAGATTAATTTCAGCTTCTCCTTTTCCCAGGGTGTTAGAGGTCAGTCCCCTGCTGATTTTGGTTTGACTAAGCCTTCGGGTCATTCCTGAATAATCTTGGAACTACAAAGCATAGTTTGAGTCCTTGGGAGCAAAGAAAAGTGCTGCAATGCAGATCAGGAACATAAGAATATCAAGATGAAAAATGACAGCCCCTGAGTAATTTCATTAGTGTTGCTAATACTTGAGAGGGCTGAGGGCAGAATTTGTACCAACCTCATGCATCAGAGCAAGATTAAAACTGAATATCTCAAGCCACATCCTGTGGTGATAGAGAGGAAGGAGCGGTTCTCCATTATATGTGGTCGGGAAGCCAAAAGGGTTGTTGTCTCTTGTTAGTTCCAATGGGTAATTCTAGCCCCATGGTGTGACAATTATTTCCTCTGACCAAGGAAAATATCCAGCCTGGATCCAGCCATGTTTCTATATTTTCCTGGATCCTAGGAGAGCATTTAATTTCTGTGACTCTGTAATGCCTTATCCTGACATCTGCAAACAGTTGAGAGAATAACTTGGGATGTATGTTCAATGACTCTGAACTTTTAGTTTGGTTCTTGCCTGTTACCCTTTGTGTGCAAAGAAAAGGAGAAAGAAGGGAGAAAGGAAGCTTTAGAGAGCGAAAAAAAGGTCAGCATAAAAAAGCAGTGTAGGACTGTGGGTGGGGCAGCAGATGGAAATGAGTAATTTTGTTTCTCCCAGAGGCTGTCCCAGCCCAGCTAGATGACAGCAAGCTGATTGCCTCACCTTTACCGCTTACATCAGTTTAGGCTTGGAGTTTCTTGGTCCGGATCTTGGGACAATGAGTTTCTTTCTTCATGTTCCCACTCTTAGCTGGAATACCTGGATGTACTACAAACAAACAAACAAACAAACAAACAAATAAATATTACCAGGGCCAGCACCTAGATAATGGTGTGCATGGCCTCTCTTCTGAGAAGGTGGTTTTGCCTATGATGATTTCTCTAACCAATACGAATGTCTCTTCTAGTTTATTCCAAATTGTTCCCATGAACTGCTGGCACTTGAACTATCCATGAAGGGCCTAACAGTTTGTCATGTAGGTTGTACCATAGGGAATAAAATTTGTGCATTAGAATGCAATGGGGTTAAGCAGGGGAGTCCGCAAAAGGCAGCAACTACTCTTGGGCTGGAGCTTTTCCAAGCCTCTCAGTCTGCAGCAGCAAATTAAGTTCTCTATTGGGAGCAGGCAAAAAAGCATGTTACTACATCAAGCATGAGCTTCTAAAAGAATCATAGAAGCATTTATGTCAGAAAGGACTTTTAAGATTGGGAAATCCAACTGATAACCCACCACTGCTATGTCCACCACTAAACCTTGTCCTGTGTGCCACATCTATGCATCATTTAAATACCTCCAGCAGTGGTGAATCCACCACTTGCCTAGGCAGCCTTTTCCAGTGCTTGACCACTCTTTCGGTGAAGCCATTTTTCCTAACATGCAGTTGAAATTTTCTCTGAAGCCCTTCCCTCTTTTCCTGTGTTTTGTTCCTTGAGAGAAGAGACCAACACATCCACCTTCCTACAACCTTCCAGGGATTTGTAGAGAGTGTAAAGGTTCCCCATGAGCCTCCTTTTCTTCAGACTAAACACCCCCTGCTCGCTCAGCTGCTGCTCATGACCTATACTCCAGACCCTTCTGCAGCTCTGTTGCCCTTCTCTGGGCACACTCCAGCCCCTCAATGTCTTCCTTGCAGTGAGTGGCCCAAAACTGAGCCCAGGATTTGAGGTGTTGTTAGCGTGGAAACACATAACCACAGAATGATCATATGCCGATGCTTTTATTGAAGAGCTCTGGGAATCGGGATACAGACCCAAATCTGACTCTGACATTGATTCACAATGGACAATCTTTTATACTCTTTCTGTTACATAAATGTGTATTAATTATTAAACTTAATTAATTATTAAATATTAATAAATTAATATTGTTCTATTATATGCATTGATTTTACCCAACCATGAATTCTTGTGATTTTGGTCAAACAAATAAATCTTCTTGGAGAAACAGATTTAGTTCTGTTGGAGTAGAGATGATCCTGTAGAAAAAGGGTNAGTTCAGTCAGTTACGTGGTTTTGAAACACTCCCCAGTAAGTTTTCTATTTCAATAAAACAATATAATGATATCCCCCTATTTAAGAACAGTTGCTCTCTGAAACAAGGCCAAGCCATTTCATTAACTTTGGATCATCAAGTTAAAAACAATAATTGTTTTTTTATGTATGTGAGTGCATATGCAGCAAGTCTTGTGAAATAAATCCAGGTTTTTTCTTTGGGGCAACTTTTGACAATTACGAAACAGTTAGATGTCAAGCTAATTAAAGCAGGATTTTTTAATATATATAAAGCCAACCTTATATTCTGAAGTGGTTCCAGTGTATTTAAAGCACTGACATTGTGTATGAAAGGAAGGACTCGCATCTGCCTCTCAAGGTCTACTCTCCCTATAAACTCATGAATAATCATTGTCACCAGCTTATCACTGTCACGTTAGGGGCTTAGTATTACATTTTATTTAAACCTGATCCAGATGCTTGCCAAGAGATTTTCAGGTGAATGAACTGTGAGGTAAACTATCTTCAAGGAACATTTTACTCTTTGTGCATACAAGTGTGTTCTAGGTCTCCAAAGTAGCTTACAAAGCTGACAAACTATTTTTTATCTTAATTTATTTTTTTATCATTATTTTGTCACCTGTGAACCTAATCTTCATCTGCAGCTCATCAATACCATTTTTCTGGCACAGAAATATAGTCAATAATCCATCCTTCATCAGATATTTAATTTACCTGAATTTACCGAGTCATTCAATTATCTAGCTAAAGAATAGAAGCAGCAGCCATGAAGTTATGTGTGGCTTTCTAGACATACAGTGACTTTGCAAAATTTGACATTCAAAAATACTACCTCAGCATATCTGGAAAACCCATCTGGTTTTTTTTCCTTGTAGTCCTTGTGTTTCTCATTACTCAATGAATATTCTCACCTGTAATAAGTCTGCAGTAAAAGAATTTCCCATCATAAGAATCTGGAGAGATTTCTTTGGTAGTGACTGACACAAAAGTGCGCCTCTATTTCCAAATCTTTGATAGAGGACAGGACAGATGAATACACAGCAGCCATTCCAATAGGATATCACACTATATCCAAATCAGGTCCCCCTTGATTTCTGAATGATAGTCTGTATTTAACTTCTTTTAAACAATGCATGTGTGAATGCATAGGATATGTAAATGTATAAAATAAATTAATGGTTTAATTTATGCAATATTTTAATTTTAACTCATATTTTAATATACATTTATGCCATTGTTATGGGTTGAACACAGCTATTGGCTATTTCTTAACCAATAAGAAACAGGATTGCGACTTTTGAAATACCGTCTAAAAAGCTGACTAGGCGGGACATTTGCTCTCTTTTCTCTCCTGGCCAGTAGCAGGTAACATCACGGGGCCAGGCTGGGCCGGGCCCCTGGGAGCCACTGCCTCTGCCGGGCTGGGCCCGGCTGGGCCCC